>ML779429.1:227912-276844 GCA_009831015.1 Picea engelmannii
CATCCCCTTAGCATTAAAACTAAACTCTAACTTATCATCCTTGGTGGCTAGCACAACAGGCTTTGTATATCCAGTCTCTACTACATCCCAAACATCAGCACCCAAGGCCATTAAGTATGTTCTCATTCTAATCTTCCAGAAGGAAAAACTTGTTCCATAAAACAGAGGGGGATTAGAGGCTGAAGTCCCTTCATCACTTGTCATGTTTAAGCTTACAGATCTACCTTTAAATAAAAGGAACCCGCTCTGATACCAATTGTTGGAATTATTAATACAACTGAGTGGGGGGATGAATCAGTTGTATGTGAGCTTAAACAATTTTAAGTCTGTTAAAATATTATTAATCTTTCTTCATGTGGTCATCAACAATATACAACATATGGACAGTAAAGGTAAAGAACAACAGTCGCACATAAAGTATACACAGATACAAATTTTTCACGAGGAAACCCATAAACGGAGAAAACCTCTTCTTATTCGAAATGATAAGCAATATTTAAGTTCTGTACATCATCTATAATTGAGCACCAACTCAATATGAGGCTGCAACCTCTATTTTACAAGCTGCAACTTGTTTGAGAGCACTAACTCTCTGGTTTCTCTAGCACCCACTAGAAGGAAGCACCAACTCCCTGAATATTCCAGCACTAACTAGATGGAAGCACCAACTTCCTGAATGTTCCAGCACCAACTGGATGGAAGCACCAAATTCCTGTTACATAGGCTCCAACTTGTATAACAGAGAACACTTGTTCTCCCTAGAACCACCCTGCCACCCTGGTTTCTCTGGCCACAACCAGATGGAAGATACAACTTTTTGTGTTCAAGCTCCCACTTGAACCTCTGAGGACAACAGTCCTCCCAAGCACCTCCCTTCCACCCTGGTTTCTCTGGCTACAACCAGATGGAAGATACAACTTCCTGTGTTCAAGCTCCCACTTGAACCTCTGAGGACAACAATCCTCCAAAGCATCTCCCTTCCACCCTGAAATATAAATGGCTAAATAAACATTAAACTTTACAGATAAATCAGTTCTTACCAATCTTTCTTTGTTCTATAAATCTGGTCTTCTGCACACTGTTATGCTGCTCTTCTCTTCCTCTATCTATTTAGCAGGTATGCTCTGCATCAACTCGTACTCTCATTCCATTCTTCTTCAACTCGTTCTATTATTCTACTCTGCATTTCATCTCACACTTCACATATGCTCAATCTCCTCCTGCGCATCCTCTTCTTCTCTATTCTTACAGTGTCATTCTTTTTCACTTACAGAACAACCAACCAGACACAGTCTATTGCATCTTCTTTTATACACATGAACACGACGGTTCAACTTCCCAACTCCTTAGGAAAAATGACGACAACTGTCTAAGCAACTGAAACGCCAACTCATTGACAATCATGAGTCCATTTCACTAATGGATTTGTAACTGAAAAGCTAATCTGTGAGAAAGAACAGTAACCCTCCGATCACATTCAAGTATTATCCGCACCGTTGGATGACCTTTATTATTCTTGCCTTTTTAAATCGGATTTCGGCATTTTGGCATTCCTGTGCCCAAGTGTCTCGACACTTCATGTCGCAATCTCCGAAACTCTGAAATGGAGCTTATCTAGACTGACTCCTTCTCTTCCCGTGACGATAGCCTTATGCATAAGGTTCTTTTGTGATTTCGCATATCGCAAATTTGTAATACAAGTTGCTTTGTTTCCTTTGTCTCTCCATATTGCGATTTGTGAAACTCCGATACGGAGATGAACCAACGGTCCAGATATGAACTTGTTTCAATGGCTATGATTGGATCGCGATATCGCATATCGCAAAATCAGGACTCTTGTTGCATTTGTTTCTTTTCTTCTTGATATCGTGATTCGCGAAACTCTGACACGAGCTATAATCAACGGTCTAGATTCATTCTCGATTCAATGGCTGCAATTGAATCGCGATTTCGGATTTCTTGTTGCCAAGTGTTTTTTCCACTTCAAAGTCCCGATCCCTGATACTCCATGAAGAAAATCAACGGTCCAGATCACTTCTTAACTTAACGGCTACGATTAAATCGCGAATTCACATATTGCGATTTTGGGGTTCCTGTTGTATTGTTTATTTGACATCTCCAACACGCAATCCCTGAAACTTTGACATTGACTGGAATTAACGGTCCAGATCAAAGATTGATCTGACGGCTCAGATTTCATCACAATTTTTCATATTGCGATTACGCCCTCTTCTCCTTGCACTTTAAAGACCATGCAGGTTCTCCTCGATCCAACGGTGGTCGGACCCTGCGCTCGGATCTGACGGCTGAGATCTGTCTCCCTCTTCAATGATCATAGATTATTCTTCTCAAGAGATTCTTCTCAAACTCTCGCTCATTCTCTGCCTTCGATCATTCACATTCTTCTCAAACTTCTGCTCATTTGTTGCCTTCGATCATTCGTTGCCTTTGATCTTTCACTGCTTTCGATCATTCACCTCTCTTAACTTATATTTTGTTTGCATGTTGATTACAACCTTGTTGTTCTCATGTCATCTTCATTGTTTCAATCAATGACAAGCATTCGATGTCTGTTAACTGTCTGTTAAATATTTGCCAACATTCCTAGCAGCAGTTTCCCTTGAGTGTCGAGGTGAGAAATTCCTAGCTACTTGTGCCAGAGAGACCCTCATAAATGAATGACACATTCCTTTGATTATCCCTGATAAATGGATGGTACATACCTTGGGTTAACCATGATAAATGGATGGTTGATCCCTTGGGTTATGCTTGATAAAAAGATGGTACATCCCTTGGGTTATCCCTGATAAAGGAATGGTGCATTCCTTAGGTTGGGAAAGTCAAGAGGAAGAGAGATGGTGGAAAATCTGAGATAGATCCAGGAGAATATTAGTTGTTTTGAGAGATTTATGAGGTGTGAGTGGACTATTAGAGACCACCCTATTTTGTGTATTGCTAGCATCATCTGAGGGGTGACTAGCTATTGATATTTGGAACAATCAGTCTACAGTTGGGTAGAACATCTATCCCAAGCAGTTTGTTGCAAAATTCTTGTTTAAGATAAGTGTTTTATCTTGTACTCATTTGTTTACATGTGTTATTGTTGTGCATGAAATATGTGTGAATGAGAATTACTTATATGTTGTTGTAATGAACAAGTTATTTGTATCTCATGTTCATTATTGGCATGCTTCAGATGCTTACATTTTATGGTTATTACTATAGCTAAATCTGTTATAAATTGTAGTTGTAGACTATGGGAAAATGCATAACAACAAGAATGGATTTATTTAGAAGAAGTTTCATGTTATGTGTATTTCACGTGTATTTTTTCCTAGTGGAATACTAGGTATGTTAATAAAAAATTATTAGATCAGATGAAGATAAAAAAATTTGCATGGTGTGACCAGATATGGTGGCTAGGTATGTTACAAAGTGGTATTAGAGCCTCGTTTTCAACACTGAGTCGGGATGGGCCATTTAGCAGAGTGCATAAGTGAAATTTTAGAGTTTTCAAGTGAATTGTTTGACATAATTTCAGGAAGGATTCATTTTCAATTTGTTTGAAAAAAAATTTACGGTGTTTTCTATGGTAAAAATTGGGAACATCTGGGTGAAATTGGTCAAAAAGACCCATTTTTTTGCAACTAATTAATGACAAATTTGAAGTGAAAGAGTTGAATTTGAAAGGTGGTACACAAATGTTTGTGTAGAAGGATTGAATTTGTGGTATCAAGATTATTCATAGAGCTATAATGACGGTCCAAGAAGGAATTTCATTTTTGGAAAGTTTAAGCATTTTTGGAATTTTTGAAAAAGTGTGAAATTGGAAAAATTTCAGTATTTTTCCATATGCTATTGCCAGCATGACGTGGGAAGGGAAATGTGTTAGCTGACATGGTTGAAGGTGAATTGTACTTCCATGGTGGTAGGCCCATGAATGCTAGGAGAGGAAAATAATCTAAGTATTGATTTTATGATTTCATGAGTCTGCGAGTCCATGAGTCTGCGAATCTGCAAGTTCGAAAGTTCGAAGAAGTGGAAAATGGCTAAGTGTTGAGACTTTTCAGATGGAATTATGTAAGAAAGGTTACAAGTATATGATTCCATGATTCCATGAGTCTGTAAAGGTAAAAACAACTAAGTCTTGGGACTTATTATGAGTCTATGAGTTCGTGAGTCCACAAAGGTAAAAACATCATGTTGGGACTTATTATGAGTCCATGAGTATGTGAGTCCATGAGTCCACAAAGGTAAAAACGACTAAGTGTTGGTACTTATTATGATTATGTGAGACTGTAAGTCCATGAGTATTTAAGTCTTGAAAGGTAAAAATGACTAAGTGTTGAGTCTTTTCATACAAACTTATGAAAGAAAAGCTACAAGATTGTGAGCCTGTGATTCTGTGAGTCCAAAAGTCCAAAGAAGTGGAAAAATGACAAATTATTGAGATGTTTTGGATGGAATTATGAAACAAAAGTTACAAGATTGTGAGTGTGAGAGTCCATGAGTATGAATAGATGGAAAAATATTCTAAGTGTCGAAACTTTTAGGATGGACTTATGAAAGAAAAAATATAAGATTGTGAGTCTGTGAGTCTGTGAGTCTGCAAGTTTGAACAAGTGGAAAAATTACTAAGTGTTGATATTTTTTGGATGAACTTATGAAAGAAACATTAAAAGATTGTTAGTCTATGAGTCTGAATATATGGAAAAATAATCTAAGTGTTGAAATTTTTTGAGCGAATTTGTGGAGGAAATAATTCTGATACAGTATGTGAACACAATTGTACATAAATTCATGAATCTTGTTAATTATTTTATCCTAAAAATTGTTGTTGGTTGCACATCTTGTAGAATTAGAGGTATAGAAAGAAACTTAGTTCTTGTCTGAGGACTAAAGTCATGGAAGATGATCAAGGGTCTTAAATGCATGGGGAATAATTCATAGGTCTACATATAAGCATGGGGAATGCTAATACATAGTCAAATGGGAGAAGAGATAGGAAAGAGCCTATCACTATGAGAAGTCTGCATAGGGAAGTGAAAAGATACATGACTGATAATGAAATAATTATGAAGGCTCATGAAGAGATACTTTAGAGATTGATGATGTTGCATAATCAAGTTAACAAATATTCTGGCACCAAGAAAGAAACTAGTGATAGACAAGTATCAACATATAGATCCCATAGAAAAAGGGATGCTCATGGAAATGATAGGTAGTCAAGAAGCATGAGAAGGATCCATCATTCTAAAAGGTATACCACTAGAAGAATTCATGCAATTTCAGGACCAATAAGTAGCCCAAGTGTGTCCCTTGCTTGGAGGCAAAGAAGAAGGCCAGAGGTAGATATATTGCAAGGTGAACTCAAGAAAATAAATCCAACTACTTTCAATGGTGAGCACATTAAAGGAGAAGATGCAAAGGATTGGATGTTGGAAATGAATAAATATTTCCATCTGCATAACTACCCATCCCAGCTAGAATCTAGGATTTCCACCTACCACTTCCAAGGAAAGACAACCACATGGTGGGATGAACTTAAGAAACCCAAGAACCTCAATGATAAGAGGATATCATGGATGAAATTCAAAGGATATTTCCAAGAGAAATATTTTGTCGAGAATTACTATGAGAGAAATATGAAATAGTTATTTGAACTCAAGTTGGGAACCATGAAAATGGAGGAATATGAGAAGCAATTCTTTTAATTGTTGAAGTATGTTGACTTCATAAAGGATGATAAGGTTAAAATCCAAAGGTTTCTAAGTGGGTTAACCACATTCTATAGTGATAATATTCAATATGACAACCCCAATACTTTGGAGGAGACCATAAGGAGGGAAAGACACCTTTATGAGAAAAGAAAAGGAAGGCCAGTGTTCCAAAAGACTCGGAATGAAAGGATGAAAGAGAAAAAGGATGAAAGGAAGAAAGGTTTTAAGACACCCTTTTTTAGAAATAAATCCAAAGAAATTCAATAAGTCCAAGTAGGCCAAAATGATCAAAATAATGAAGATTCATTTGGGAAAAGGATGAGGAATAAACTTGTTCAATGTTGGATATGTGGGGAGAATAACTTATCTTAGGACTTCCCTCATAAAGGAAAAAGAACGAGGATTTTCCAAAACATTAAGGAGGATAAAACAATGGGGGACATGGGAGGAAGTATGAAAACTATTTATCCATCTTTGGACAATAAGCATGAAGAATATCAATCCCCCATGATCGAAGTGGAAGGTAAGATTGATAACCAACCCATACCAATTTTTATTGATTATTGATTTAACCATAATTACATAAATGATAACATTTTTGAAATATTTCACTTGCAAATAATTAATCATAAGAAATATTGGCTAGTTCAGTTAGCTATGGGGGCTAAGAGAAATATGAATGAGGTGCTTAAATATTTTCGAATAGACATGAGTGAAATCAACATGAAGGTAGACATAAATAGCATACCATTGGGTTCATATCACTGTCTGATTGGCATGGGTTAGTTGGAAAAGCATCATGTTGTCCTAGACTATTAAAACAAGACAATCAAATGTATTGATGAGGAAGGGAAAAAGGGAAATATTCAAGGCATTCCAACAACCATAGTTGTTAGAGTGTTTTCAGCTATGTAGTTGAAGAAGAGATTCATGAAGGGATGTCAGGTGTTTGCATCCCACATCTAGGAGGAATCCAAAGATAAGGTGGAAAGCATTGAATACCATCTAGTATTGAGGGATTTTGAAGATGTTTTTAGGGAATTCCTAGAATTTCCACCAAAGAGAGACATTTATTTATCTATCGATTTGGTGCCAAGATCTCCCCCAATGTATAAGACACCATA
Source organism: Picea engelmannii (assembly GCA_009831015.1). Taxonomy (NCBI): domain Eukaryota; kingdom Viridiplantae; phylum Streptophyta; class Pinopsida; order Pinales; family Pinaceae; genus Picea; species Picea engelmannii. The sequence continues at coordinate 234,757 of ML779429.1, forward strand.
CATAATTGGTACACTAGAATTGAAGGAGTCACAGATGCATCTTGAAGAGTAGTTAAAAAAGGGGCATATACACCAAACTGTGTCACCTTGGGGAGCCTTGGTTCTATTTGTGAAGAATAAGGATGGAACATTAAGGCTCTCTATTGATTTTAGGCAACTTAATAAGGTTACCATAAATAATACGTATCCTTTACCCATAACTGATTATTTTTTTGACCAGGTGAAAGGTGCAAGAATATTTTCAAAGATTGACTTGAGATCAAGCTATCATCAAGTAAGGATAAGGGAAGAATACATTAGTAAGACAACATTCATAACAAGATATGGGAATTATGAGTTCACAGTGGTGCCATTTGGACTATCAAATTCCCCAACAATTTTAATGTGTTTGATGAATAGAGTGTTTAGGGAATACCTAGACAAGTTTTTGCTTGTGTTATTAGGTGATATACTCGTCTATTACAAATAAAAAGAGGAACATGAGAAACATCTAATAATGGTGTTGAAGGTTTTGAGAGAGAATAAATTCTACGCTAAACTAGGTAAGTGCAACTTTTATCAAAAGACGATTCACTACTTGGGGCATATATTATCAGTAGCAGGGATGGAAGTGGATCCTAAGAAGATAGAGTCCATTAGAGGACGGCCAACACTAGGGAATGTGACAGAGGTCATATCATTCAGGGGTATTATAATTTATTACCAAAGATTCATAAAATATTTTTCAAAGATTGCAAGTCCAATCACTTCTTTGAAAAAGAACGGTTTGGATTTCCAATGGAATTCCAAGTGTGAAGAGAGTTTTCAATAGTTGAAAAGAATATTGACAAGTGCTCCAATATTGAATATTGTAGATCCAAATGAATATTTTTTTTTACGCACCGATGCATGCAAGGAAGGGATTGGTGGAGTCCTTAGTCAAAAGGATCATGTGGTATGCTATGAGTCCTGAAAATTAAAAGAGCATGAGAGGAATTATACTACCCATGACTTCCTAAGGAAATAGTTTCAGACAAATATTCAAAGTTTACTTCTAATTTTTGGAAGGGTTTGTTCAAGGGATTTGGGATAAATTTAAGTATTAGTACAACATATCATCCAGAGTCCAATGGGAAAGGAAAAAGGACTAATAAAATAATTGAGGACATGCTTAGAATGTATGTGATGGATCAACCATCAAAGTGGAAATGTTATATCCATTTAGTTGAATTTTCCTACAACAATGGGTATCAATCCTCCTTGAAAATTAGTCCATTTGAGGCATTGTATGGAAGGAAATGTAACACCCTAGTGAGTTCGGACAATCAAGAATATAGAGCAGTTGTTGGTCCAAATTTTTTAAAGGAAATGGAAGATCAGATGGCAAGGATTAAGCAAAAGTTTAAGGCTTCTAAGGATAGGAATAAAATTTATGCATAAAGGAATAGAGTTTTCAAATTTTTCAAAGTGAGAGAATGTGTGGTTTTGAAAGTGAACGAAAAGAGAAGTTCGCTAAAATTGGGTCCTTTTGAAATATTAGAAAACATAGGGGCAATTGCATACATGTTAGCTTTTCGTGCATCCATGAAAGTGAATAATGTATTTCATGTACCATTACTTAAAAAGTATGTACCTAATGCTAATCATTTCATTGATTGGAATGTGGTCTAGGTGGAGCACGAAGGGGATTTTCGGGTGGAGCCAGTATGCATCCTGGACCAGAAATTCAAAGTTCTCAAGAACAAATCCATAGGGATGGTAAAGGTTCAATGGAACTAATACAGTCCTGAAGATGCTATCTAGGAGCACGAATAAAACATGTAGGTGGAATACCCACAAAGTTTTGATATTTTTGAAGAAGATAGAATATAAATCTCTGTTTTGAGCAACTAAAGTTCTAAAACCACATCTCGCAGTCCTGGCCAACCGTGCTAGGCACCTTGATAAAAAAAATGATACATTCCTTGGGTTATCCATGATAAATGGATGGTATATCCTTTAGGAATCCCCGATAAATGAATGTTGCATTCCTTGGGTCAACGAGTTCAGATGAACATGAGATTTTGGTTGGAGTTCTTAAATTGAAGAAATTTTATTTGTAAGTATATTGATGTAAATTTCCATATATGTATATCGGAATATAGTGCATTGAGGAAGGAAAAACAAATTAGGGGAGGAGGAATGTAACATACCTAATATAATCCATAGTTTGATTAATTCTTATGTAGATATAATACGTGGATACGACAAAGTGATGTAATATGTGAATTATATTTCAATGTTTTAATAATAAAATGTGTTGCCAACTGCAAAGGGAACATGGACAATATATGGGGGATGAATCAATCCAGAGGAGAGGGGAGTGTCTAGGATAACTGCCAAGAGGGGTCCAATGGGGAATTACCCATGTATGTCAATTTAATTTTTTTCCTAAATCTGTTATTATACGTGAACCTTATGATGTTTGATTGAGTGTTCCTAAAACAAATCATTGAGTGCATGTATGAGGGTGGGTTTGAGTAGTCACATCCCAAATTTATTGGGAAATGGGGGTCGAGTACAATCCACAAGGGGAATAAGTAATGGGAGTTTGAGAATTTTAGAGTGAGGGAGAGGGAAATAGATCCAGAGGTTGATGTAGTAGAAAAAGGTGAATTCTAGAGAAACAAATGGTACTGTAACACCCCAAGACTGAGCCCCAGTTTAATTGTAACTATGTTTTATAGGTTGGTGATCAAGGTGATTATAACCTACGAGGCTTATGTGTTGATTAGGCCGAAGATCCTATATGCTAAATGCCACTGAGCCTATTTTTTTATAAGTAAATTGTAATGTACCCCAAATTTCCCAAATAAAAAAAAAATTGCTAGGGAACAATAAGACTCCTTGACTCTTCAACATTTGGTCAAAAGACATTTTTATTTACTTTATTGTAAACAGAGTAGATTTATCATCGCTACTATATTTGGAAAAACTTATTATTATTTTGTTCTTAGTATGATTGTGACCAGGGCTATCATAGCCCTTAAAATATATACCTTTTTTGTGTTACATTATGCTATACAAAAAGTCACATTGCACAATAATATAAAGACTATTGACTATCCTATAGTCTACCCATAACCATTAGTATTTATCCATATTGACATACATTCACATAGTTTACTATGTAACTATCATATGGATTTCATAGTGTTGACACTATCCATGTCGAGAGGTATATATATATATAAATAGTTTATCACATAAATTATCATAACCTTAAATCTATCTATATCGATATACTTATGCGTATATTGTGTACCATTATATACAACACTATATAATATATGAATATTATATATAAAATGAGCCATAGCATAAGTATCTCATTTAAAATATATGGCACTAAACTTATCCATAGTATAATATATTTTTTAACATATACAATAATAAACCTAGTCATTGTACTGCATAATCGTCTAATACAAATGATATGATCACGACATGAATTTTAGCCTAACGATACAATTATCTATCGTTATCGTTTAACACGCAAAGTACTGCATGGTTGACATATGGTTAGCAACATCCCCAACGATACTTGTCATTAATCATAAGGTTTAACATGTTGGGAACCATACAAAGTATTCCCTTAACCTAGACTGGCGAGCATAAACCATTATAGAAACAATTCGTAACCCTAACTAGCTGGAATCATGACTCTGTAATAGATTGGTTTGAAAACTATTTAATGGAGAATGTCAGTCCGACATTTAACCCCTAACTAAACCATTTAATGGAGACCTGAATTGTACCCTCCTAGAATTGACACTCTGGCCACCACGTCCAATGTAAGCCTCCCATCTCCAAGGTTTCACATGGCAAGGGTATTGGTGTGTACCCATCGCATTACTCCTCTAACGAGACCTGTAGTAATGCTCATTGTAATGATTATTCATGCACGATTTTTTTTTTCTCCGCAAGCTAACCTTGCCCTGCTCTGCATGGCCAGTGACAATGAATGCTCAGCTCTGATAAATGCAGTGGGAGGGGGTTACACGACTCTAGTTCCTGTTCTGTGCAAGGTAAGGAAGACTTCATTGCTCTAGTTCTTTATAATCTCATGACTAGCACTTTTTTTGGCAATTTATTAGCATATCATTTTTGTAATGTTTCCTCCCGGGGCTCTTTTGGGTTTTTAAGTTCTCGGGACTGGGGTTAGAGTATTTCCCGGTTTCATTGATACTCTTCTAGAATTCATGTCTTACAGTTCTCTTGTGGTCACAAACATTTTAACAATTATATGTTGGTATTGTTTTCTCATTCTCCTATATCCACCGTTATAACAATTCTAACCCTACCATTTATCCACATCTATTTTGGTTTTGTTCTCTGTGGAAAAATACCGTAAATCTACACCCTGTGTGAGATATGTTAACACTATAAATTCATAGATTTCACTCTGCGTTTTTTATATCCATTCGTAATTTAATTTTGGATTATACATAGAAAATGGTCAAACATTACTCGTACTCTTTAGATGTCCTTTGAATTTCAATTGATTGTCTTTGTGGAGAATCATGATTACGCTGCAAAATATATAACTCGTAATTTCATTCTCTCTAGATGTAATTTCATTACTTACCCCTGTGTGGATTAGTAAATGTTCATGTGTGGTTATAAATAAGAGTTTTAAATCCTTTTTGGAAAGTGATTTTACGCTCTATGAAATTTACACTACACAGTGTAAATCGTAACTTAAGCTATGTTTACAACAACCTTGTTTTACCCTCTGTGGGGGGATTTGCAAATGCTCTCTGTATATTTACTTTATTACTGGATAATTATTAACTTGTGCATTTATTTTACCACTATATAATTCATAACTTGTATATCTATTTTATCACTGTATAATTCATAACTTATGCTATGTTATGATGGGGCCCTGTTTCATTTTGTGAGGTTACCCATCAACTGATTTAGGGTCCACTCCTCCCCCTTTGGATCATGGACGAATTTTCACACAAGATCCATTGGTGACTTGGTCCTTCACCGAATTCAATATAAGTAATTTTTTATCTCATTCATTATAATTAATTTCCATTTAAAAGGATAGTACAATTTACTAAACCCTACTCTTTATCTTTGCATGTTTATACAATTTGAAGGGAGAAGATCAAGGAAAGCCTTCTCAATCGAAAAGGTATTCGAGTTATGATATTGGGTTTTAAAAAATTCTTCTTAGATTATGTCGACAAGTGGGAATGGAGTCCTTGGCCTATGGTACTCCATTGTAGTAATTTGAACCAAGGTCTCATGGAAACATAGGTTGCTTTGTAATTATATTTGATTGAATATGCAGGTAATTGAAACCATTTTGAACAAAGTTCAATGAATGTAACAACTACTGTACCATGCATTTGAAGACTATTGAATAACCATTTTTTGTGGTTATAAACAAAAAGAATATGTAAGCATATATGATAATTGATCTTCGTTCCACCTATTGTTTATGGTACTTGTACAGATTTGAAATAGCAACTCAATGTATATTTATTTCAATGGTTAATAAGAAAAAAGTAGTATATCTACCTTTCCTTTATGCATGCACACATATATATAAGTATACACAACCATTTATATATATGCATAACCATACTTAATGATTATTAGAAACATTCAACAATTTTTTCATTTCTCTATGTACGATTACAATAGATGTATATACAAATATCTATATATGTATAACCCTATTTCATGATTAAGTAGAACATACAATAGTTCTTATATTTATGTCTAGTGATTACATATATATGTATGTACAATCATGACATAAACCATCTCATTCGTGACCAATAATAATCAATAGAATATTAACAAGAATGTAAGTAAAGGTACATATATGAAAATCTGATGCTGGGACAGAAATAGAACAACCACATCCCATCCAACCGTAGAACAAAATAACCAAGTTTACTTGCTATGTTCACCCCCTAGCCTGACCATGAGTCCATAAGGGAAAACTGAGATGATCCTCCTTTTCTACCATCACCTTCCACAGATAATAAATTCCCTTGCCTCACACTTACAGTGTTCATAATAGTAAGCAGTTTCCTTTCTCCAACATTCTAAGCAGCGTCCAGCCCCTTCCATATGTTGTATTTATATTCATCTTGTGCCTAGATCTTTCCTTCCCTCCTTGGAAAATTTTCATCTTTACAAATACCTAATTTTTAGGGGCTTCTAGTGGTCAAATCCCTCATTTTCCACTTGTAAAAATCATCCTTGAGGCAACTCAAATATCTTCCCCACTCATGGAGTCATGGTCAACTATTTTTAACTTGGTTGTTCCATTTGTATTCCAACATTTAATTTATAAAAAAGTTTGTCTTTCACATGTGTCACAATCAAAGAAGTTTGTTGGGAAAGTCAAATATTTTCCCAACAATCATAAATAATTAATTACAATAATCAAATTCCAAATTTGGATTTTTCATAAATGGAAAATAATTTCCAAATCTGAATTTGCCAAAAATGAAAATTTATTTCCAAATATACTTATACTTTAATATTCAATTATTTTTGGGGATGTTACATCCTCTCCACCTTAAGTACAAAATTGTCCTCATTCTTCATTCCTCTCTCAGAATAGGGTTGGATAATATTTCTGCAAATTTTCCTCCAATTCCCAAGTGCCCTCCTCAAGACTAAAGTGCTTCCATTGCACTTTTACCTGGGTGATGGATTTGTTCCATAGTACTGTTTCTTTCATGTCTAGAATGCACAGAGGTTCTAATTGGAACTTGCCTTCTGGTTTCACCTGCACCATGCTCCAATCAATGATGTGAGTAGGATCATGAATATATTTTTTAAATAAAGAAACATGAAAGACATTATGAACTTTTAAATTTGCAGGAAGTGCAAGTTGATATGCCACAGGTCCAATTCAAGCTAAGATATCGAAGGGGCCACAAAAGCTGGGTGCTAACTTTGAACAATTTCCTAGATTTAGATAGCTTCTCCTTGTTTTGAATCTCAAATATACATGGTCCCCAATTTGAAATTCCTAGTGTTTCCTTTTTAAGTATGGCTAGCTTTTCTATCTGTCATGTGCCTCTTTTAAATATTTTTGTATTCTTTTTACCATTTTATCCATTTCCTAGAGCATTTTCAGTCCCATCATAAGTATGTCAACTGAATTATCCAAGCTAATCAGAGTTGTGGATTTTCTTCCGCATAAAGGTTTGAATGGACTCATCTTAGCTTATGTATGATAGCCATTATTGTAGGAAAATCCAACAAAGTGTAGGTACTCCTCCCACTTAGTTGTTTTCGTTGTCACGTACATTCATAACATGTCTTCCACAATCTGATCTGTTCATTTGGTTCACTCATCCATTTATAGATGGTAGCTTGTGCTGAAATTCAGGTTAGTATCCAACCCTGCAAACAATTCCTTCCAAAATGTTGATGTAAATTTGTCATCTCTATCTGAAATCACCATTTTAGGAATTCCATGCAATCTAAATATTTCCTTCATAAATACTTAAGCGTTATTAATTGCTTTATAACTAGATTTCACAGGTATAAAATGTGCATATTTGCTAAGATTATCAATCACTACCATAATCGAGTCATTTAGATTTTCATTCTTAGGAAAACCTGTGAAGAAGTCTAGCGATATAATCTCCCTCTTCCATTCTAGTATAGGTAGAGGCTATAGTAGGCCGACTAGATGTTCATGTTCATCCTTTACCTGTTGACAATCTAAGCATTTAGATAAGTATTCAACTATTTCACTTTTCATGTTAGGCCAATAAAACAATTTCCTTAAAGATGTTATCGTTTTCTGGTATCCTCGATGACTAGAATATGTCTTTTTGTGCAATTCATCCAGAATTGTTGACCTTAAATCAATAAAATTAGGTATGTACAATCTATTTTTGAACCTTAGCAGTCCATTTTTATCAAAACTTAGATCCATTTTGTCCAATTTTTCTGTATTTTCTTGTAGTTATGTGATGCCTCCGTTTTCCCACAACCCGGAGGTCGGAAGGTCCACGTTAGCTTAGAGGATATTCTCTCCTTTCTCGGCCTGAAGAACTCAATGCTCTTCTATTTCCCTATCGAGAAATCTGCGCCCACAGTAAACCTTCACTGGATCTTCCTTTCGCACTCCGAAGATCGGACTTCGCGACTTCGCAATGTCAAAGGTCGAGCACTGGACTCTGGAATCCCTCGGACCCGATGACCAATCAACACTGACCTTCTCTTCCCTCTATTGGGAATTTCCCTATCATGAATTTGGCACTCGCGATGTTGAGAAACTCAGTTCTCCGACTCCCGATGCCCGATACACCGAAACTTCGACGCACGTGCGAGTTGTCCCTTCAGCTTCCCATCACTTCTATCGGGATTTCGGACTTCACGGGATCGCAAATCCTGATGTCAATGTTTCGGGACTTTTCCTTTCCCCGAACTCCGATAACTCATGCCACGAGTCTTTCACTCCAGCTCCGTTGTGCCCACACTATCCTTCAACTATCGGGATATCGTGTGTCGCAATTCCCGTTGAAATGTTTTTGAGTTTCAATCCATGAAACCCCGATACACAATATACACATAGATCCAACGACCCTCGTGGCTCGGATCAATGGCTCTGCCCCTCCTGAGCTTTGAACCTCCCGGGGAAACCTGCGGTATCTTCCCTACACCTTGGTGAGATCTGTCGGCTCATGGGATGTCGCGAATTGTCCTCAGAGAATGTCGACAGTCCATTCCTCCTTTGACAAGTCTGCAAAATGAATAAGTGTTCCTCCACGGAACTCGTTCACCTACACGCAAACTTGAAATTCTTCTTACCAAACTTCAAAGCACAACTTCGACTCGTTGTCCCTCAAAAAATTCGAAGGCCTTCTCCCTCTTGAGATTTCTCCAACTCTGCACCTTGGAAAAGACTTTTGCATGCACTCCTTGCGGAAACCTTCAACCACGTCTAAGTGTTGAAATCACCCGACTCTACGCACACCTGCGACAGTAGTCCTTCAATTCTCTCTCAAGTTTGCACTACTGAACTCCACTTGGCCTGTGCACTCCTTGCATGGCTCCTGTGCCCAACTACAGTTTGAGTGAATGAGGACAAAATCTATCTCTATTTAAACCCCTTTGTCAATGCACTCCTTGCGAACACTTCAACTGCAATCCTTGCAGGAATTCTCTGGCTCAAATAGAGAAACAATTGAAACTCCTTCCTTCTTCCCTTCAGATTTCAGACTCAACACATGAAATCATATACACGGAATAACAACAAATGCATAACAGGAAGAAAACATTCATGAGCATGATATCAATACACAGAGAACAACACAAACCATGCATTTGAATCAAAGATTTCTTTTATTAATCCAAATATCTGTACATGGGTGTCTTTACACAGCTTCTCTGCATGCTCTTCTTCCTCCTGTTATTTCAATAATAATGTTACAAATTCACAATGAGGGTGTCTATATCCCGTTTCCCTCTTGTGCTCTAAAGCGGTCTAATCTAGGATTTATTTCTATCTACCTGCATTAACTAATTTCAATGTCGTCTACCTACTAAAGATGAGAGATAAAGGCTCAAGGTCCATTTACATTTACAAGTGCGTCTTATCTTAATGGCTTCATTTAAGATGGCACAACAATCTAAGGGAATTTTCAAAATTTGTGTTGGCGTGTGTCCAACTGTCTTTTTCCTTCCACGCTGGCTCGCTTGACGTGTTGGTGATGCTCCTGCATCATACTCCTTGGCTTGAAAACATTCATGGGCTCCTATCAATGAGCTCCTACACAGTCTTTCCATGCTTCTATATCTCTGCTTCAGTCTCCCAGCTGGCATATTCAACTGGATGATTCTTCCACTTGACCAGATACTCAAAGTATTCTTTCCTTCTAGTCTTCTTACCCACTCTCTTGTCCAGTATGCGCTCCATCTGCGGCCTCTCTACAACTGACATCTATTTTCACCATTGGATCACTGGCTTCTCATCTCCAGTCTCTGTTTCTTCAGCTCTGTATGGGTACAAATCCGAGATATTGAATATCGGAGAAATTCCAATCCCATCGGGTAATTCAGCCTCATAAGCATTTTCTCCAATTTTCTTCAAGACCTTGCAGGGTCCAATTTTCTTCATCTTCAATTTATTGTATGTTCCTCTCGGGAACCTTTCCTTCCTCAGATGTGCCAGAATCAGATCACCAACCTCGAACTGAAGTTGTCTTCTATGCTAATCAGCTCTGTTCTTGTACTCCTGACTTGAATTCTGCAACCGCTCCTTCACCTGGCTGTGAAGTTCCTTCATTGCCTCAGCGAATTCTTATACACTAGCGCTCCTAGTTGCATTATGTTCTGAATCCCTCAGTTCATAAATTCCTCTTGGCTGCATGCCATAAACAATCTGAAATGGACTTTGCCCTGTGCTCCTATTCACTGAGTCGTTATATGAAAACTCTGCCTGCGGCAATATATTGTCCCAACTGTTGTGGTGCTCCATCACCAAGCTTCTCAACAAATCTCCCAGACTTCTGTTTACCACTTCTATCTGTCCATCCATCTGCGGATGATACGATGAACTAAACAACAAGTTAGTTCCCATATTCTTCCATAAGGTTCTCCAGAAATGTCCTATGAACTTCGTTTCTATCCAAAACTATACTCCTCGGCAACCCATGAAATCGAATGACCTCTTTGAAAAACAGGTTTGTGATGTGAGTCGCATCGCTGGTCTTCTGACATGGAATGAAGTGTGCCATCTTGGAAAATCTATCCACCACCACAAAGATTGAATCAACACCTCTTTGTGTTCTTGGCAACCCCAATACAAAATACATGCTAATCGCATCCCACAGCCTCTCGGGTATGGGCAATGGTTGATAGAATCCTGCATTCTGTTTCCTTCCCTTCGAATGCCGGAAAATTCTGCATCTGTTTACAAATATCTTGACCTCTGATTGCATCCCTGGACAAAATTATGATTCACTCAGCTTTGCGAATGTTTTGTCATGACCGAAATGTCCTGCCAATCCTCCACTGTGTTTTTCCTTCAGCAAATTCTCCCTCATGGAGCATTTCAGAATACATAGTTGATTGACCTTAAACAACAATCATTCCTGGATCATGTATTCAACCCACTAGCTTCTATCTCTGAGAACTAGATTCTTAGTTTCTTCATACGCTTCCTTGAAGTCTGGATCATCTACATACATGTCTCTGAGATCATCAAAACCCAGCGTTTTGACTCGGAACTCCTGCAACAACAAACACTTCCTTCTCAAAGAATCAATAACTTTGTTAGCAGTACCAGCAATATGTTTTATCACAAAAGTGAAATTCTTCATGTATTCAACCCACTTAACATGTTTATGATTCAACTTCTCCTGTTGAGTCACAAACTGCAATGCATGATTGTCACTGTACAAAACAAATTCCTTTGAAATCAAATAGTGCCTCCACTTTTTCAATGCCTAAATGATGGCATAAAATTCCTTATCATATGTGGAGTACTTTAATTTCACCTCATTCAGCTTCTCGATGAAATACGCTATCAGACTGTCTTCTTGAGTCAAGACTACCCTGATTGCAAATCCACTTGCATCGCATTTCACCTGAAATGTCTTCTGGAAATCCGGCAACACCAAAACTAGTTGTTCCATGATATTCCTATTCAACAGATTGAAACTCTCCTCAGCCTCTTGAGTCTAGTGAAAATATTTATGTATTTTATTTACTGTGTCCATCATCACTGCGCTAATTCCACTGAAATTCCTGATGAACTTTCGGTAGAAACTAGCCAATCCGTGAAAGCTTCTCACTTCGAAAATACTTCTCAGTGATGGCCAATTTTTGATTACCTCCACTTTATCTGGGTCCATCCTCAACTCATTTGCTGAAATAACAAACCCCAAGTTAATGATTTATGTCTTCATGAATGAGGATTTCTTCATGTTTATCAACAGCTTCTCCTGCTACAATTTTTACATCACTGTAGCCAAATGCTTCAGATGCTCCATTGTTGTCTTACTATAAACCAGTATGTCATCTAAATACATAATGACAAATTTCCCAATGAACTCCCTTAGGAATTAATTCATCAACCTCATAAAGGTACTCGGCACATTTGTTAATCCAAACGACATAACAAGCCATTCATACAAACCCTCGTTTGTCTTGAATGTTGTTTTCCATTCATCACCTTCTCTCATACGGATTTGGTGATAACCACTTTTCAAATCAATCTTTGAGAAGAATTTTTATCCACTTAAGCAATCCATCAAATCATCCATTCTCGGTAATGGGAATCTGTACCTGATGGTTATCTTGTTGATTTCCCTTGAATCAGTGCACATCCTCCAGCCTCCATCTTTCTTCGGACTGAGTACTGTTGGAACAACACATGGACTCAACCTCTCCCTGACTAAACCTTTGTCCACCAAATCTTGGACTTGCCTCTTAACCTTTTCATTCTCCTACGACGTCAATCTGTGCACATATTTATTTGGTAAGCTGGCTCCTGGTATGAGATCGATATGATGACTCACACTTGTAATCGGTGGCAACGAATGAGGTAATTCATCCACTACAATGTCAGCGAACTCTTCCAGCAGTTCCTGAATCTCCTCTGGTAAATCATCAATTCTTGTGCTGGTCAAAACAATCCTCAGATTCTTTACCACAAAGAATTGTGGATCCTCCTTCTTAACCTCGGTAAGAAGTTCCTTCCCACTCATGAGAAGTACTATGTTGCTTACTTCCGGCTTCACCTCCTTATCTTTGATTGGAAGCAACATGTGTGTCCTCCCATTCTTCTTCAGGGTGTATATGTTCATTCGCCCATCATGAATCACATTTCTGTCATATTGCCATGGTCTACCCAACAATAGATGACAAACATCTATAGGAATGACATCACACAATATCTTATCATTATATCCACCTATCTTGAATTCAACCAAGCATTGTTTAGTGATAGTTACGTGGTGTCCTTTTTGTATCCATGAAACTTTGTATGGGCTTGGATGATCAGTCCTCTCCAGCTCCAGCTTCTCTACCATCTTTGTAGAAACAAGATTATCCATGGTACCACTGTCCACAATGACCTTGCATACCCTATCCTTGGTCTTGCAAGCATTCCTAAAAAGTTTGGTCGTTTGGACTGAAATTTCCACCTCCTTCTCTGGTGTCAAAAGGACTTTTCGCATCATCAACGATCTTCCGGCTTCAACGTCTTCTTATTCCACATCTCGCCTCTGTGATTCAGTGATGTGAGCTTCTCCTCCATCTTTCTTTTTCTCGGGACACTCATAAGACTTGTGCACATTCTTCCTGCATGTGAAGCATGTGATTAATCCACCTCTTCCTCTTCCTCTACCTCTAGTACGAGGAAAAGTGTGATTGTCAGCATACTATCCTTTCTGATCATTATGTTTCCCTCTCTATTCAATATACGTTCCTCTCTATGAGGTTCCACCTCTCTCTGTATGAGTTTGAGGTTTCTTCCAGTCTTCCTTGGGCTTCTGGAATTTGTCCTTGGAAACTGATTTGCCTCTGGGCTGGCTCCTACCTCGACCCCTCTGACTCTGCTTTCGACTTAGCTTCTCCTTAGCTTTCAGAGCCATTTGATAAGCATCTTCCACCATGCAGATGGTTACCATGCTCATCTCATCCTATATATAATATCTCAGGCCATTCATATATCTAGCAACTTTCTCATCATCGCTCTCCCAATGACCTACCATGATATTCAACCTATAAAATTCCTCAGTATATTCCTTTACTGACATCAGCTTCTATCTCAGGTTCTGCATTCTCCTGAACAGAGAAATTTGGTAATCCCTGGGGATGAATTTCACTTTCATCTTCACGATCATTCGATCCCAATTCTTAAGTTTTTTGCTTTCCCTTGCAACATCTGTCAGCTTGTAGTTCATCCCACCACAATGCTGCATGTCCCTTCAATATAGAGACAACATGCTTGACTTTCTTGTCTTCTTCGACATCTTCATAGTCAAAGTATGTGTCTAGAGCTCTAATCCAGTCTATAATCTCCTCTGCATCCAAGTTTCCATCGTAAACTGGAATGTCCATCTTTGCTCTTGCACCCATCCTTTCAATAGCTCTGATCAAACGCTCGTTTGATGCATCTTCGGCTGCAACTTCCTCTTCTCGTTCAACCTCAACTTCACTCTCAGAATCACTCAGATCCCCTGCACTAGCTGTGCATCTTTGCGTTGTCTCCATGTCTTCGAGTCTAACTTAGAGATCACGTATTTGTCTCTCTAAGGCTGGATCTGCCATCTTCCTGCCTCTTCATCGTGACATTTCCCTATCCTCTGGATCGGGTGATTGTCTATCTCTTCTCGGCGGCATGGTGAATTCTCCTCTTCTCTGCTACAGAAAGAAAAGAACCTTTTTGTGCTCTGATACCACTCTGATGCCTTCGTTTTCCCACAACCCACAGGTCAGAAGGTACACGTCAGCTCACAGGATCTTCTCTCCCTTCTCGTCCTGAAGAACTCAATGCTCTTCTATTTCCCTATCGGGAAATCTACACCCACAATAAACCTTCACTGGATCTTCCTTTCGCGCTCGGAAGATCAGACTTCGTGACTTTGCAATATCAAAGGTCGACCACTGGACTCTCGAATCCATGAGACCCAATGACCAGTCAATGTTGACCTTCTCTTCCCTCTATCAGGACTTTCCCTATTGTGAATTCAGCACTCACGATGTCAAGAAACTCAGTTCTCCGACTCCCGATGCCTAATACGCCGAAACTCCGATGCACGTGCGAGTTGTCCCTTCAGCTTCCTGTCACTTATATCGGGATTTTGGACTTTGCGGGATTCCAAATCCTGATGTCAATGTTTGAGGACTTTTCTTTTCCCCGAACTCCAATAACTCATGCCACTTGTCTTTCACTCTAGCTCCATTGTGCCCACGCTATCCTTCAACTGTCGGGATATTGCGTGTCGCGATTTCGCGATTCCTGTTGAAATGTTTTGGAGTTTCAATCCATGAAACCCCGATACACGATATACGCATAGATCCAAAAACCCTCACGACTCGGATCAACGGATCTTCCCCTCCTAAGATTTGAACCTCTCGGGAAAACCCGCGGTATCTCCCCTGCACCTTGGTGAGATCTTTCAGCTCACGGGATGTTGCGAATTCTCCTCGGAGAATGTCGAGCGTCCGTTCCTCCTTTGAGAAGTCCGTGAAATGACTAACTGTTCCTCCACAAAACTCATTCACCTACATGCAAACTTGAAATGCTTCTTACCAACCTTCAAAGCACAACTTCGACTCGCTGTCCCTCAACAAATTCAAAGGCCTTCTCCCTCCTGATATTTCTCCAACTCTGCACCTTGGAAAAGACTTTTGCACACACTCCTTGTGGCAACATTCAATCACGTCTAAGTGTTGAAATCACCCGACTCTGTGCACACCTGCGACAGTAGTCCTTCAATTCTTGCTCAGGTTTGCACCCCTGAACTCAACTCGGCCTGCGCACTCCTTGCATGACTCTTGTGCCCAACTGCACTTTGAGTGAATGAGGACAAAAGCTATCTCTATCTGAACCGCTTTGTCAACTCAGTCCTTGGGGACACTTCAACTGTACTCCTTGCAGGAATTCTCTGGCTCAAATAGAGAAACAATTGAAACTCATTCCTTCTTCCCTTCAAATTTCAGACTCAACACATGAAATCATATACACAGCATAAAAACAAATGCATAACAGGAAGCAAACATTCATTTGCATGACATCAATACACATAGAACAACACAAACCATGCATTTGAATCAAAGCTTTCTTATATTAATCCAAATATCCGTACATGGGTGTCTTTACACAGCTTCTCTTCATGCTCTTCTTCCTCCTCTGATTTCAATAATAATGTTACAAATGCACAATGAGGGTGTCTATATCCCATTTCCCTCTTGTGCTCTAAAGCTGTCTAATCTAGGATTTATTTCTATCTACCTGCATTAATTAATTTCAATGTCGTCTACCTACTAAATATGAGAGCTAAAGGCTCAAGGTCCATTTACATTTACAAGTGCGTCTCATTTTAATGGCTTCATTTAAGATGGTGCAACAATCTAAGGGAATTTTCAAAATTTGTGTTGGCGTGTGTCCAGCTGTCTTTTTCCTTCCACGCTGGCTCGCTTGACGTGTTGGTGATGCTCCTGCATCATACTCCTTGGCTTGAAAACATTCATGGGATCCTATCCATGAGCTCCTGCACGGTCTGTCCATGCTTCTGTATCTCTGCTTCAGTCTCCTAGCTGGCATATTCAACTGGATGATTCTTCCACTTGACCAGATACTCAAAGTATTCTTTCCTTCTAGCCTTCTTACCCACTCTCTTGTCCAGTATGCGCTCCATATGTGGCCTCTCTACAACTGGCATCTATTTTCACCATTGGATCACTGGCTTCTCATCTCCAGTCTCTGTTTCTTCAGCTCTATATGGGTACAAATCCGAGATATTGAATATTGGAGAAATTCTGATCCCATCGGGTAATTCAACCTCATAAGCATTTTCTCCAATTTTCTTCAAGACCTTGCAGGGTCCGATTTTCTTCATTTTCAATTTATTGTATGTTCCTCTCGGGAACCTTTCTTTCCTCAGATGTGCTAGAATCATATCACCAACCTTGAACTAAAGTTGTCTTCTATGCTAATCAGCTCTGCGCTTGTACTCCTGACTTGAATTCTGCAACCGCTCCTTCACCTGGCTGTGAAGTTCCTTCATTGCCTCAGCGAATTCTTCTACACTAGAGCTCCTAGTTGCATTCTGTTTTGAATCCCTCAGTTCAGAAATTCATCTTGGCTGCATGCCATAAACAATCTGAAATGGAATTTTCCCTGTGCTCCTATTCACTGAGTCGTTATATGAAAACTCTGCATGTGGAAATATATTGTCCCAACTATTGTGGTGCTCCATCACCAAGCTTCTCAGCAAATCTCCCAGACTTATGTTTACCACTTATGTCTGTCCATCCATCTGTGGATGATACGCTGAACTAAACAACAAGTTAGTTCCCAGCTTCTTCCATAAGGTTCTCCAGAAATGTCCTATGAACTTTGTGTCTCTGTCCGAAACTATACTCCTCGACAACCAATGAACTCAAATGACCTCTTTGAAAAACAAGTTTGCGATGTGAGTCACATCGCTGGTCTTCTGACATGGAATGAAGTGTGCCATCTTGGAAAATCTATCCACCAGCACAAAGATTGAATCAACACCTCTTTGTGTTCTTGACAACCCCAATACAAAATACATGTTAATCGCATCCCACAGCCTCTCGGGTATGGGCAATGGTTGATAGAATCTTGCATTATGTTTCCTTCCCTTCGAATGCCCGCAAATTCTGCATCTGTCTACAAATATCTTGACCTCTGATTGCATCCCTGGCCAAAAGTCTGATTCGCTCAGCTTTGCAAATGTTTTTTCATGACCGAAATGTCCTGCCAATCCTCCACTGTGTTTTTCCTTCAGAAAATTCTCCCTCATGGAGTATTTCAGAATATATAGCTGATTTCCCTTAAACAACAATCCTTCCTGGATCATGTATTCAGCCCACTAACTTCTATATCTAAGAACTAGATTCTCAGTTGCTTCATACGCTTCCTTGAAGTCTGGATCATCTACGTACATGTCTCTAAGTCATCAAAACCCAGCGTTTTGACTCGGAACTCCTACAACAAACACTTCCTTCTCAAAGAATCAACAACTTTGTTAGTAGTACCAACAATATGTTTTATCACAAAAGTGAAATTCTTCATGTATTCAACCCACTTAACATGTTTCTAATTCAACTTCTCCTGTTGAGTCACAAACTGCAATGCATGATTGTCACTGTACAAAACAAATTCCTTTGAAATCAAATAGTGCCTCCACATTTTCAATGCCTGAATGATGGCATAAAATTCCTTATCATATGTGGAGTACTTTAATTTCACCTCATTCAGCTTCTCGATGAAATATGCTATCGACCTATCTTCTTGACTCAAGACTACCCTGATTGCAAATCCACTTGCATCGCATTTCACCTGAAATGTCTTCTAGAAATTCGGCAACACCAAAACTGGTTGTTTCGTGATATTCCTCTTCAACAGATTGAAACTCTCCTCAGCCTCTTCAGTTCAGTGAAAAGATTTATGTCTTTTATTTACTGTGTCCATCATCACTACACTAATTCCACTGAAATTCCTGATGAACTTTCGGTAGAAACTAGCCAATCCGTGAAAGCTTCTCACTTCGAAAATACTTCTCAGTGATGGCCAATTTTTGATTACCTCCACTTTATCTGGGTCCATCCTCAACTCATTTTATGAAATAACAAACCCCAAGTAAATGAGTTCTTTCATCATGAATGAGGATTTCTTCATGTTTATCAACAACTTCTCTTGCTACAATTTTTGCATCACTGTAGCCAAATGCTTCAGATGCTCCATTGTTGTCTTACTGTAAACCAGTATGTCATCTAAATACACAATGACAAATTTCCCAATGAACTCCCTCAGGACTTAATTCATCAACCTCATAAAGGTACTCGGCGCATTTGTTAAGCCAAATGACATAACAAGCCATTCATACAAACCCTCGTTTGTCTTGAATGTTGTTTTCCATTCATCACCTTCTCTCATACGGATTTGGTGATAACCACTTTTCAAATCAATCTTTGAGAAGAATTTTTCTCTACTTAAGCAATCCATCAAATCATCCATTCTCGGTAATGGGAATCTGTACCTGATGGTTATCTTGTTGATTGCCCTTGAATCAGTGCACATCCTCCAGCCTCTGTCTTTCTTCGGACTGAGTACTGTTGGAACAACACATGGACTCAACCTCTCCCTGACTAAACCTTTGTCCACCAAATCTTGCACTTTCCTATTAACCTTTTCATTCTCCTACGACGTCAATATGTACACGGATTTATTTGGTAAGTTGGCTCCTAGTATGAGATCGATATGATGACTCACACTTCTAATCGGTGGCAACGAATGAGGTAATTCGTCCACTACAATGTCAACGAACTCTTCCAGTAGTTCCCGAATCTCCTCTGGTAAATCATCAATTCTTGTGCTGGTCAAAAAAATCCTTAGATTCCCGACCACAAAGAATTGTGGATCCTCCTTCTTAACCTCGGTAAGAAGTTCCTTCCCACTCATGAGAAGTACTATGTTGCTTACTTCCGGCTTCACCTCCTTATCTTTGATTGGAAGCAACATGTGTTTCCTCCCATTCTTCTCCAGGGTGTATGTGTTCATTCGCTCATCATGAATCACATTTCTGTCATATTGCCATGGTATACCCAACAATATATGACAAACATCCATAGGAATGACATCACACAATATCTTATCGTTATATCCACCTATCTTGAATTCAACCAAGCATTGTTTAGTGACAGTTACATGGTGTCCTTTTTGTAGCCATGAAACTTTGTATGGGCTTGGATGATCAGTCGTCTCCAGCTCCAGCTTCTCTACCATATTTGTAGAAACAAGATTATCCATGGTACCACTGTCCACAATGACCTTGAATACCCTATCCTTGGTCTTGCAAGCAGTCCTTAAAAGTCTGGTCCTTTGGAATGAACTTTCCACCTCCTTCTCTGGTGTCAAAAGGAATTTTCGCATCATCAACGATCTTCCACCTTCAGTGTCTTTTTCTTCCACATCTCACCTCTGTGATTTAGTGATGTGAGCTTCTCCTCCATATTTCTTTTTCTCGGGACACTCATAAGACTTGTGCCCGTTCTTCCCGCATGTGAAGCATGTGATTACTCCACCTCTTCCTCTTCCTCTACCTCTAGTACGACGAAAAGTGTTATTGTCAGCATAATCTCCTTTCTGATCATTATGCTACCCTCTCTGTTCAATATACATTCCTCTTTGTGAGGTTCCACCTCTCTCTGTATGAGTCTGAGGTTTTTTCTAGTCTTCCTTGGGCTTCTGGAATTTGTCCTGGGCAACTGATTTGCCTCTGGGATGGCTCCTACCTTGACCCCTCTGACTCTACTTTTGACTTAGATTCTCCTCAGCTTTCAGAGCCATCTGATAAGAATCTTCTACCGTGCAGATGGTTACCATGCTCATCTCATCCTGGATATCATATCTCAGGCCATTCATATATCTGGAAACTTTCTCATCATCGCTCTCCCGATGACCTGCCATGATATTCAACCTATAAAATTCCTCAGTATATTCCTTTACTGACATCAGCTTCTATCTCAGGTTCTGCATTCTCCTGAACAGAGAAATTTGGTAATCCCTGGGGATGAATTTTGCTTTCATCTTCGCGATCATTCGATCCCAGTTCTTAATTTTTTGCTTGCCCTTGCAGCGTCTGTTAGCTTGTAGTTCATCCCACCACAATGATGCATGTCCCTTCAATCTAGCGACAACATGCTTGACTTTCTTGTCTTCTTCGACATCTTCATAGTCGAAGTATGTGTCTAGAGCTCTAATCTAGTCTATAATCTCCTTTGCATCCAAGTTTCCCTCGTAAACTGGAATTTCCATCTTTTCTCTTGCACCCATCCTTTCAATAGCTCTGATCAAATGCCCGTTTGATGCGTCTTCGGCTGCAACTTCCTCTTCTCGTTCAGCCTCAACTTCACTCTCGGAATCACTTAGATCCCCTGCACTAGCTGTGCATCTTTGCGCTGTCTCCATGTCTTCAAGTCTAGCTCGGAGATCACGTATTTTTCTCTCTAAGACTGGATCTGCCATCTTCCTACCTCTTCATCGCGACATTTCCCTATCCTCTGGATCGGGTGACTGTCTATCTCTTCTCGGCGGCATGGTGAATTCTCCTCTTCTCTGCTATAGAAAGAAAAGAACCTTTTTGTTCTTTGATACCACTCTGATGCCTTCATTTTCCCACAACCCGCAGGTCAGAAGGTCCACATCAGCTCACAGGATCTTCTCTCCCTTCTCGGCCTGAAGAACTCAATGCTCTTCTTTTTCCCTATCGGGAAATCTATGCCCACTGTAAACCTTCACTGGATCTTCCTTTCGCACTCAGAAGATAGGACTTTGCGACTTCGCAATATCAAAGGTCGACCACTGGACTCTTGAATCCCCAAGACCCGATGACCAGTCAACGCTGACCTTCTCTTCCCTCTATCGGGACTTTCCCTATCGTGAATTTGACACTCACGATGTCAACCAACTCGGTCCTCCGACTCCCGATGCCCGATACGCCGAAACTCCGACGCACGCACGAGTTGTCCCTTCAGCTTCCTGTCACTTCTATTGAGATTTCGGACTTTGCGGGATTGCGAATCCTGATGTCAATGTTTCAGGACTTTTCTTTTCCCCGAACTCCAATAACTCATGTCACCTGTCTTTCACTCCAGCTCCGTTGTGCCCACGCTATCCTTCAACTGTCGGGATATCGCGTGTCACGATTTCGCGATTCCTGTTGAAATGTTTTGGAGTTTCAATCCATGAAACCCCGATACACGATATACACATAGATCCAATGACCCTCATGGCTCAGATCAACGGATCTTCCCCTACTGAGCTTTGAACCTCTCGGGAAAACCTACGGTATCTCCCCTGCACCTTGGTGAGATCTTTCATCTCACGGGATGTCGTGAATTCTCCTCGGAGAATGTCGACCGTCCATTCCTCCTTTGAGAAGTCTGCGAAATGACTAAGTGTTCCTCCACAGAACTCGTTCACCTACATGAAAACTTGAAATGCTTCTTACCAACCTTCAAAGCACAACTTCGACTCGCTGTCCCTCAACAAATTCGAAGGCCTTCTCCCTCCTGAGATTTCTCCAACTCTGCACCTTGGAAAAGACTTTTGCGCACACTCCTTGCGGCAACCTTCAACCACTTCTAAGTGTTGAAATCACCCGACTCTGTGCACACCTGCGGCAGTAGTCCTTCAATTCTCGCTCAGGTTTTCACCCCTGAACTCAACTCGGCCTACGTACTCCTTCCAGGGCTCCTGTGCCCAACTGCACTTTGAGTGAATGAGGACAAAATCTATCTCTATCTGAATCCCTTTGTCAATGCACTCCTTGCGGACACTTCAACTGCACTCCTTGCAGGAATTCTCTGGCTCAAATAGAGAAACAATTGAAACTCATTCCTTCTTCCCTTCAGATTTCAGACTCAACACATGAAATCATATACATGGCATAACAACAAATGCATAACAGGAAACAAACATTCATTTGCATGACATCAATACACAGAGAACAACACAAACCATGCATTTGAATCAAAGCTTTCTTATATTAATCAAAATATCTGTACATGGGTGTCTTTACACAGCTTCTCTGCATGCTCTTCTTCCTCCTCTGATTTCAATAATAATGTTACAAATGCACAATGAGGGTGTCTATATCCCATTTCCCTCTTGCGCGCTCTAAAGCTGTCTAATCTAGGATTTATTTCTATCTACCTGCATTAACTACTTTAAATGTTGTCTACCTACTAAGGACGAGAGCTAAAGGCTTAAGGTCCATTTACATTTACAAGTGCGTCTCATCTTAATGGCTTCATTTAAGATGGCACAACAATCTAAGGGAATTTTCAAAATTTGTGTTGGCGTGTGTCCAACTGTCTTTTTCTTTCCATGATGGCTCGCTTGACGTGTTGGTGATGCTCCTGCATCATTATGTTGCCTTTTTAATGTATTTTTCTTCATTACAGTTTTCATATTTTATTCTTTGTTCAATATCGTTTTCTTCTTTGCTAACACTTATCTCAAAAAGTCTATTAGTCCTTCGACTTAGAGAATCTACAACTTTTTTTTCTTTCCCTTTGATGTGTATTACTTCAAAATAAAATTCACTCAAGAAGGCCAACCACCTCGCTTGCATTGCATTGAGATATGGTTGACTGAATAATAATTTCACACCACTATTGGCGGTTAGTAGTAGAAATTTTCTCCCCATTAAATAATGTCGCCACATTTTTAGTGCATGAATTACAGTTTCTAACTCGAATTCATGTGTAATGTAGTTCCATTCATGTTCTTTTAGTTTATGTGATTTGTAACAGGTGACATGTCCATATTATGTCAGGACACCTCCCAAGCCTTCTTTCCTTTCATCTATGCAAATTGTAAAGTCTTTATCAGGATCCGTTACCCTTAAAATAGGTGTTGTAGTTAATAATTCCTTTAGATTATTAAAATTTTTCTGACACTTTTCTTACCAAGTAAACCTTGTTCCCTTTTTTTGTAGGGATTTAATTGGATATGCGATCTTAGAAAATCCTTCGATAAATTTGCGGTAATAATCGGTAATTCCCATAAATGATCTGATGTCTGTTACATACTTAGGGATAGGGCATTCCATAATGGATTTTATCTTCTTTGGATCAACTTGATGAAAACCCCCTACTCTACCTTGGGGTTTCATGATCTCCCAGTCAAGGATCTTTGATTCTCCGAGCCAAATCGACTCTCTGAAACCTTAATGGTCTCACTTGTGATTAAACATGATCCCTTTCAGTATTTTCATGTAGGTTCTATGACACCCGCAACCTCTTCCTTCGCACTCGCGAAATATCAAATTCCACGCACCAACTTCTTTCCCATTAGCCTCTTCCTGCATGTGACCTTAGGCTATGTCCTCATGTAAGCACGCGAGTGTCGGATGACCAAGAGTGGTTTTATAAAACACTTCTTTTCTCCCTATAATTCACTATCAGTTGCCATGTATCCCTTCGGCAATACTGTGGTTTCGATTGCGGACTTCTCTAAGATTTTTTAAACCCGATCACTTTCTTCCCACACTATTAAGCATGACCATTGATATTATGATCTCCAACATTTCAACTTGATCGATGGTTGATATCTGTCCTCTTTTATTTCTTGTTCAACTATCAGTCAACAAACCTTTTCCTCCTCTCACACGCACTCCCAGATCTCCATGATCTATCGACGCATACCCTCCTTTCAAATCGAAGACTATGATTGATTTTGGAACTTAAATATTTAGGAGTTTCAACCTCTCCATTCTTCCTTCCTCCTGAAGTACTTTCACCCAAATTCGATGATCTATCGATGCATGTCCCTCACAGATTGATGACTGTGATTCACTTCATATCTTCGGGCTTTGGAAGCTCCAACTCTTTCACACTCACTTTCCCCCAGAGTGTTTTCACACGAAGTCAACAGATCTTTGCCGCATGTCCTTTTGAATACGATGTCTATGATTCACTTTGGATATTCGGGCTTCAGGAGTTTTGAATCCTACAAACTCACTTTCTCCCAGAGTTTTTTCACCTGAAGTCGATGATCTATCGATGCATGTTTCTCTCAGATCGATGATTGTGAATCTCTTCGTATTTTTGGGATTCGAGAGTTTCAACTCCTTGACACTCACCTTCTGAGTGTGTTCACCAAAAGTCTCTGATCTGTTGATAAGTACCTCCTCGTGACCAATGGTTAGGATCTACTTTGTCCCTTTGGTGCTTCACTTTCTCCTTATGTACGAAACTTATGAAGTGCTTTCGATCTAGAGTTGTAGATCTTATGCTACCTGTCCCTATTGATTATGAATGGTCCCTCACCTCTTTAGGACTTTGACGATTCTTCACAACTATATGAAAAAAGATACTTAAAGCCCGTGTATGTTTCCAAGATCCAATGATCTGGAATGATCCCTCTCCCTCTTGGACATATCTTGACCGATAAACTCATGAAATCTTCAGAGCTTCACTCCCTTTGAAAATTTATCCCCACTATCTCTTCTGAGATTTATCCCCTTGAGGATTTTGATCTCCCATGCACTCCTTGTGTTCCTAGGATCTCGTTAAACTTAGATTAAAGGATTTCTTTGAAATAAAATCTTCCTGCACTCCTTATGCTTCTCTATTCTAGTTCTTCGACACTTAGTCGCTCCTTGAATCTGTGCACTCCTTGGACATGGTATAAGTTCCCTTCATTCCTTATGAAATCTTATGAGTCAATTCAATACTCTGTTTAGGCACTCCTTCCATATGATATGCACTCCTTTCATACGAGTTCTTAGATAAGAAATGATTGGAACTTATCCAATTCGTCACAAATTCATATGATTAACCATAAACAATCATACATAAATGAAATGAACTAAAACACACAAAAATACACCATTCATTCAGTCACACCTCAAAATGAACACTGTCAAAGGAATTGGAATAATTTTGTCTGTTCTATTCATTCATGAAATAAATTACATAGTATTACAGTTCTTCACTGCATCTTTCTTTATTTCATATCTTCTACTCTAAGAAATCTTGTGTTCTATCTGCTAATCTCTTCTACTACTCTAATACAATACAACAATAGTCTATCTAAGGAGTGGCCTCTCGATCTCCTCTTTGTCCTGTCTGCAACCTATCCTATCACTTTATAGCAGTTACATAGCTTTTCCTATTACAATAACTATCAATTATTCTGAGATAAGAGCTGACACTCTCTATTTGAAACTCCTTATAGTCATGCAAGACTTTACAAATAACTTATATTTAAAAATGTTGTGTCCAAAATATATCAAGAACTCATCATGTTCCTAAGTTAAATGTTGATTTGAAATTCTGTCATGCTGAGATGTCATATCCCTGCCTCCACGATTGCTTCTTTGACTTTGAATGTGATGTTCCTACATCACAACTACAATACCCTCTTCAGATATCATGTGTCCTAGGTACTTTATTCTTTTTTGGTAGAAGTCGCATTTGTCAAACTTTGCATACAACTTGTGTTTCCTTAAGGTATTCAATACTATTTTAAGATGTTCTTCATGTTCTTCTTCCGTTTTTCAAGTAAAATAAAATATCATCAATAAATACCAATACAAATTTATCAAAATATTGACTGAAAATACTTTTCATCAAACACATAAAGGTTGTTGGTGCATTAGTAAGACCAAACAGAATTACGACAAACTCATAGTGTCTATATCATGTTCTAAAAGTTGTTTTATTTATATCTTCATCCTTTATTCTGACTTGGTGATAACCAAACCTTAATTCTAACTTAGAGAAAATCTTTGCTCCTCCCACTTGGTAAAAAAGTTCATTAATTATGGGTAAAGGATACTTATTTTTAATCGTCATCTTATTTAATTGTTAATAATTGATGCATAACCTCAAAGTCACATATTTATTTTTAACAAAAATAACTAGTGCTCCCCAAGACGAGAGAATTGGTCTGATATACTCTTTATCTAAGAGTTCTTGCAGCTGAATTTTCATCTCTGTTAATTTGGGTAAACTCATTCTATACGTTGCCTTTGATATCGAGGAAGATCTAGGTAGTAGATCAATAGATAAATCTATCTCTCTTCTTGGAGGCAGTTCTGGTATTTCGTCCACAAATACATCTCTAAACCCATGTAGGACTGCAAATTCTTCTAGACTGGGTTTATTTTCCTTTTCTAACAAATTAGTTACTTGAATAGAATAAACTTGGCAACCCTTATTCATACATTTCTTAAAATGCATGGCTGATATCTGCCTAACTGAAACTAGTTTTATGATCCCTTGTATTGTCCTAACTGTGTTGTTTTCGTCTCTGTAAGTAAGTGACTTTTCGTAAGAGTTCAAAATTACTTTATGTTTCTATAACCAGTCCATTCCAATGATTATATCGTAAGATACCTAAGGTAAAAAATTCATATTTAACTTTGTACTTTGGCCATCTATATTGCGTTCACATTCAAAAATTAAATCTATTACTTTTCTCTTAGTCGATGTTGCTAACTATACTAACCGTGACTTAGCATGATTTACTTTTTTGAGCTTGTTTAATTAAACTAAAACAGGAGTAAAATAACTCAAACTAGCTCATGGGTCAATTAAAATAGAAATGTGATTATCATGGATTTTACCTTCAACTTCCACGATAGTGGATTAATGATCAACTTGTAATGATCCCAAGCCATTATGCAAGGATCATCATTGTTTTTGTGTCTTTTTAAAACTTTTTCTGAGTGAGGTATTTCAGCAAACACTTTGCTTATCTACTTTTTATATGTGTTTATATGTGTGTATGCAACAAATAATAGAAAGAGATAACCATGGAACATACCTCAACCATATGCAATAATATAGACAAGACAAAACATCTCAATTCTTCTTTATTCATAAAATAGAGAAACCTGCTACAATGAAGATACCGATCTGGAATGCTCAACAGATGGCCAAGAATATAGACAATAGATAAGAGCTACTACAAAATGCTCTTGCTAATACAAAATATTCCTCCAAAGGCTGAATAACAAAATGAAGATCAATACAAGCAAATCTGAATGCCAAACTCTCCAGCTGAAGAAGGCCACACTCCAATAGAAGGTTGAAACCCTCAATAACTCAGCCCTGCTACCAAAAGTGTCCAATCACCCTAATAAATATGCCAAACGATAGATCAGGTGATGGTAAGAACAACCCAGGTGATCGAATCTCAAAGATCCCTCTCAATCTTTGTAGATCTGAAATCCCCCACTGGATGGTGCACCCTACTGGATGACTGAAACCCTAGATAATTCGGCCCTACTAAAGGAGGCCTCCAAATGATCTGAAACTCTTCATAAATATAGATTGGGACACTGCAAGTCACTAGGTAAAGTCTCAGGGTCAGATCTGAAGTGTAACCCCTCCAAACAGGCTAGATCTGGATCTAAAAAATGCCCTCCTTCTCTTCAATTCGCCCTACTGCTCAAGAAATAATCTGAGCCATAAAACTGTCTCATAAAGCACTAGATCTGATGTCCAAGACCCTGCAATGAAAACCCAAGTGATAGAATCCTCAACGGCCCTACCAATCTCCTACAACGAATCTCTCTCCAAAGATGGTGCACCCCTCTTGCTGGAATCCCTCAACTGGTGCGCCCTCTCTCTATCTGCACATGAAACTGATGTAGAATCCTCCTACAACTGAGTAGATCTGGAACTATAATGGTGTGGGAGAGTATTGCATCTCTGATACCAAGCTTGGGACAAGATAGGTGGAATCTTTCACCACCGAATCATCCTCTAGGGTTTGTTATGTCAAAACCCTCAAAACCCCCAATATTGGGCTCACTAGCTAGAAGCCAAAAATCAAGATAAGATCATACATGAATCCATGAGAAGAGCCCCTTGCCTTTCCTTTATACTTTTTGTCTCACCTTGTCCCTCCAAAGTGACTTTCATTTTATTAATATTTAATTAATTAATTAAATCACTTTAATTAATTAATTAACCTTTTTACCTTTGAAAAGCTCCTTATCTCTCCTTGTGGCTTCCCTGGCCACTGAAAGTCACTTATAGCCATCCCATCATGTAGTGTTGCTCTTCCCAATTCCAATGAGATATTACACTGAGAGGTTCCTCCAAGTAATGTGCCCAAAATTACCTCTTTAGTGAATTCCATTGACTTATAGCTCAAAATAGTCAAAATCATGGAAATCGTCGGAATGCAATGAAACCAAAGCCAACCTTTGAGGAATGGCTCATAATGATGGAATATGATCATCAATGAAATATGGACCCCACAATGCCTCTCAAATACCCATGTATTCACTCTAGCACCCATATGGCTACTTTGGTCATCATAAATCTCTGCCCTGTGATGATGTCCCAAAGTGGGGACATTACACAACTTGTCTACCATCTATAGCTATATTAATTTTATGCACGCTTCTCCCAATATCTCCTACTGTAGAGGCTTATTCCAGGTTATGGATTGTAGTTCTTGTTGCATAAGCTAACCATGGACGTATCCTCCTCAAGTGAGGTTATCCACAGTCCCAACACTTTAATGGTTCTATGGGGATGTCCCCAACTTTCTTGACTCCCATATTAACTGGTCTACCTCCCCCCTTGAGAATTTTGGTTGTTGGAATGAAAATATTTCTTTTGGATGTTCTTTTCCATATTCCGGAAAGGGGTTGGTTGGACGCCTTTCTTCCATTGATTCATTATGTCATGTTTCTTGTCCTTCCATGCCTTGAAAATTTAAGATCTCTTTTTATACTCGTCATAGCACATTCGTGTCTTTCTAAATAATTTGCTTAAAGTTTTTGGATTTTCAAATTCAATTCTGTCCTTGTATGATTGTGGTAGACAGGTTAAGATTTGTTTTATCTTTACTTTGTATTCCTTGATGTATGGTGCAAATATCAATAATTCAAGAAATTTATTTATTAGATCGTCCATGGTCATTTTTTCGACTCTTAGCTCATAAAATTCCTTACTCTTTCTTTCGTAATAGATTTCTAATAAATATTGCTTCTTGAAATATTTCTTGAAATCTAACCATTCCATTTATTTCTCTTTTAATCCCTTGGCCAATTTCAGGTCTTTCCACCAGATACTTGCTTTTCCCTTCAGGTTATAAATGGCCATTCTGACTTTCATGTTACTAGAATAATTATAAATCTGGAAGTGTTTCTTTATATCTAGTAGCCATGCTTCCTCCTCTTCATCTGTCCTTTATTCTCCATCAAAAAATGATGGCTTTATCTTTTTGAATTCACGTTCCAAGTGATCTACTTGTTATATTTTCCTTCCTGTGGCTATTTTGTTTCCTACCACTTGTGTGTCTCTTAAAGAATTGTTCTCATTTTCTGTTTCATGACCACAATTTTTATAGGATCTCTTGTTGACTTATTCCTCCTAGTCATTGTCTTTTGGGATATTCTTTTTCACTACGTTGCGCAACAACATTTCATTTATTTCTTTCTAGTCTTCCTATGCCTTTTTCATCTTTTCATTATCTACTTTGAACACTTGTAATTCTACGATAAGGTTCCTCATTGTTTCCAGAACCTAGGTGGATGAACTTCCTTTGTTTTTTATTTCCAAGTTCATTAGGAAGTCCTTGATTGGGATTTTCTTCCAGTCTTATCTCTTCATCATTCTGTGATGCCATTATCACAACAGACCAACAAAAAATTGTTTGTAACAGTAAACATATTTTTAATATTTTTATTTTAACAACAATAAAATAAACTAAACTAATTTGGCCTTGCCCTAAGGTCCAAGTGTTGTAACCTTCAACTCTGATACCATATGTAATGTACCCCAAATTTCCCAAATAATTATTTTTTTCTAGGGAACATTAAGACTCCTTAACTCTTCAACATTTGCTCAAAACACATTTTAATTTCCTTTATTGTAAGTAGAGTAGATTTATCGTCGCTACTGGATTTGGAAAAACTTATGCTTATTTTTTTCTTAGTATGATCATGACCGGGGATATCATGTCCCTTAGAATATCTACCTTTTTTTTGCTAAATTATGCTATACAAAACATTAGAGTGTGCAATAATCTAAAGACTCTTGAGTATCCTATAGTCTACCCATAACCATTAGTATTTATCCATACATACATTCACATAGTTTACTATGTAACTATCATATGGATTTCATAGTGCTAACAATATCCATGTACAAAGGTATATATATATATAAATATTTTATCACGTAAACTATCATAACCTTAAATCTATCTATATCGACATACTTATGCATATATTGTGTACCATATACCTACATGGTTGACATATCATTAGCAACATCCCAAATGATACCTATCATTAATCATTAATCTCTATGAATCCAATCAATGGATTATCTTCAACAAGATCGCCTTCACCACGATTCAAATTTTCCCTGGTAATCATGCAAACTCAAAAACCAACCGTCAACTAGCTCTGATACCACTTGATTCAAAAAGATCTTTTAAGTGACAATGGTTGAGTTAATTTGCATGAGCTAAGTCACCATGTATAAAATTGATGAAAGAGGAAGAATTAAAAAGGAAACATATCAGTGATAAGATAATATAAATATCTGAATATAAGCATGAAGAAAAACAAACCATAAAACACCAAAGTGATAACGGAGTTTGTAAATCTTGCCTACATCTCTCGACCTTTGTCTCAGTGGATGAGGCTTTCTTATTTATGTTAAAATATTTAAAAGTAAATAATAAAAATTCCAAAAGGATTAAAAAATGATATGATCTTGTTCTACTAAATATCTAGAACCCATCAAAACTAACGGCACTAAAATCGGATGAACGGAGCTCCCCGAAATGGCTTGCAAAGGTGCTATCCTCAATGGATTCCCTACAAAAAGTTGGCTTTGTCTTGGGAATTATTAAACATTTATCTATTATGAACCCCCTCATGGCTCCAAGAATATTTGATTTATATATAATAGAAGTGGGTAACAACCTCCCAACCTCTCCCCAATATCTAGCCTAAAAAAGGGCCCAAGATCCTCCAAAAATGACCAAAATCTCCCAATATCAGGCCAAAAATCAATAAAAACCATATAATATAGTAAAAAACCCATAAAATGGCACATAAATCAGGCACATCCCCTAAACTCTGGGCTCTTGGTCACTTGGTTCCCTCCATGTGGCCATGGCATGCTGGTTTGGCCCTTAGCTCCCGGCCCTTGGTCATAGATATGGCCATGTGGCCCTGTCCTTAATTCTCCACATGCCCCATTCCTTAGCCCCATGGTCATATGCCTATGGTTACACCCGTTTTGAAAAGATTCTGAGAAATTTGATTTGTAGGCCTTCCTAGACCCAACTTGGTCTCGAGATCCAATTCGAGATCACTGCTAGTGGTCAAATCCCTCATTTTCCACATGTAAAAATCATCCCTCGGGCAACTCAAATGTGTTCCCCACTCATGGATTCATGGTCAACTATTTTTAACCTGGATGTTCCTTTTGTCTTTCACATGTGTCACAATCAAAGAAGTTAGTTGGGCAAGTTAAATATTTTCCCAAAATTCATAAATAATTAATTAAAATAATCAAATTCTAAATTCAGATTTTCCATAAATGGAAAATAATTTCCAAATCTGAATTTTCCAAAAACAAAAATTTATTCCCATGTACACTTAGACTTTAATATTCAATTATTTTTGGGGATATTACATAAACACTCATATCATTAATATAATACATCACTGTGTGTAGACCAACCACCATAAACGAGTATGGGGGACTAAACTCCACTAGGAAGGGAAAGGGAGGGGCTAAGAGCATAGAAAGGGGGCTAAGATAGATGTCTTATTGCCAAAGGAATATTATAATATTATTCCTAAAACCATGGTGAGGATAATTATTTTATCCCAAGTTATTATGGGAAAGAGAATGAATCCTAGGTGGAGAGAAATGATATCCTTGAGATTCACGTGTCATCAAGGACACATACAAATAAGCGTGGGGGAATGTATCCCATTTCACTCTCACAGAGCCAGGGGACTCACTCGGTTATTCATGCACTCAGGCATTCTCTCCATTAGTCAACCTTTGCATCATTCAGACACTCCTAGATCATGAACGTATCAATGAGTTACCTATACCTTTCATGTTATCAACATTAATCAATATTACTCTTGGGATGCACAAAACACCTGTACCTACGTGAGTCAGTGCAACATATTTTTCTTATGAGAAACATCTGTTCCATGCCCTGAAGGTTTTTTTTTCCATCACCTATGCCTTATCTAAACATTTCCTCTATCTTCACCATTACTGATGCAGGAGCATCGCCAACTCAGTAAGCGAGCCAACACATCAAGCGGAGATCACCTGGATAGACAATTCAAATTTTTGAAAATGATTTGGGGATTGTGGGATTGTGGAGCAAGTCTTTAATGAATCCTTTATGAAGGAGCACCTTTTGTATGTTGTATCAGACCTCGAGCCATACGCTCTTTTCTGAAATAGATAGACGACATTTAATAGATTTAATGTAGGTAGATAGGATTTTAATTTTCCAGATTAGACAGCTTTAGAGTTTCAGAGGGAAAATAGATATAGACACCCTCATTGTATCATTGTAACATTAGAAGCATTCAGAAGAGAAGAGAAAGTAGAGAAATTGTGAAGAACACCCATGTACAGACATTTGAATTAATAGAAGAAAGTTCTGGTTCAAATTCATGGCTGGTGTTGTTTCTCTATGTAGATTGTTTATGTGCTCATGAATGTTTGTTTTTTGATTATGCATTTGCTTTGTATATGTTGTGCATGTGATTTCAGGGTTTAAACTGAAGTCTGAGAGGAAGGAGAATAGGTTTCAATTGTTTCTCTATTTGAGCCAGGAGATTCCTGCATGGAGTGCAGTCAAATTCATCCGCAAAAAGTGCGTTGATGAGGGCTCGATAGTTTAACTTTTGTTCTTGTTTGCCCAGAAGTGGAACTGGGCTATTGCAACCGTGCAAGGAGTGTACAGGTTGGAGGGATCAGAGATCTCAGTTGTTAAACTGAGAAAAGGAAGCTAAAGACTGCTGCTGCAGGAGTTGCATAGAGTCTGAAGTATTCAACACTTGAGGTGGTTGAATATCAAGCGCAAGGGGTGTGCGCAGGTTTCTCTGAAATATCAGAGTTGAAAAGTTCAGAAGGTGTATCACCTTTGTGGTTTCTTCAAAGGAAATCACTGGGAGTTGTGCGTGGATGTTTCAAGGACGAGCTCCAAGCGCAGGCGTTGAAAGGCAAAGCACGAGAAGGAACACTTAGCCATTTCAGAGAAATCCTCGAGTAGGAGGAACCGACGGTCAGGATTCGCAGGGAAAATTAGCGAAGTCTCGACAGCTATCAGATCTAGTGGAAGACGTGTATAGGTTAAGCCTTAGCATGCAGGGAAGGAGTCGGGGTACATCGGGACTTGACTTATCAGAGAATCAGAGTCTCCAGGAACATAGGATTCTCGGAGGGAGAAATCGTGACCCGCGATTTCCCGAAAGGAGTACAGTCGTAGATTTAGGACTAGCCATGTGTCAGAAATCCTGAAGAGTCGGGGATCGGCATTCGGGATTTTCCGATGCAAAGGAAACGCTGCAATTGAAATCGTGATCTCACGATACCCGATAGCATAACGAGGAGAGGGTGACATGGAGAAGAGCGCCCGCATGTGCATCAGGGTTCGGCACTTCGGGATTCTTGGTGTCGAGAGAATCATGGAGGAGTTGCGAAACTCTGAACTATGAAGGGTCCCACAGCTATATCTTTCAGTGTTGACAGGTGTCGCCCCATATTGGAGATCGGGACTTGGAAGGGTTGGTGACATCGCACAATAGAAATCGTGAATTCCCGAACCGCGAAATTCCAATTTCCATTGGAGCGGGGTCCACAGGCATCAGAGTAAGAGGACAGGTGGCATCGCCAGTCAAGGATCGGGGATCTCAAAGATGTGATTTCTACGCTGTTCAAGCTCGCGAAGTCCGAATTCCTGAGAAAGGAAGGACCGTGCTCTCGTGGACCGAGAGGTCACATGTGAGAAGGAATTAGCCGAGGAGAGATAAGGATCGGAGAGAGGTGGCATCGAGGATCAGGAATCAGGGATTTCCGAGGTGAGTTGTTTACAACCTCGCAGAAGCCGATTTTCCGACGGAATCAATCCCGACCAAAGCAGGTAAAGTGTGAAGGGAATATTCATCGGGTTTCGGGGATTGTGCGACCCGAGTGCAGGAATCGCGACTACGCAAGGTCCGATTTCCCGATAGGCCCAAGGGAGATCATCAGTGGAGCATTCTGTGGGTGCCGAAAACTTCCAATAGGAATTTGAAGAGCAATTTTAGTTCTTCGGGCCTAGCAAAAAGAAGGTCCTGGTGGAGGCAGACATGTGTCGGGTGGCGTCTGCATCAAGTGGTATCAGAGTAGGAACTCTTTGTTTTCTGCGACAGAGAGAAAAGAGGGAATTTCACCATGCCACCCAGAAGGGAAAGGAAATTGCCTGATCCAGAGGACAGGGATGTGCGAAGAAGAGGTAGGCCGGCAGGGAATCCAGAGAGGGAAAGGCAAATACGCAATCTCAGAGAAAGATTGGAAGACATGGAAGCAGCACAGAGACGCACAACAAGTGCGAGAGATCTGAGCAACTCTGAAGGCGAAGTTGAAGCCAAACATCAAGGAGAAGTTGCAGCTGAAGATGCAGCCAACGAGTGGTTGATCAAAGCTATCGCTCGGATGAGTTCAAAGACAAAAATGGACATTCTGACTTATGAAGGGAGTCTGGATGCAGAAGAGTTTTTGGATTGGATTAGAGCTCTTGACACTTACTTCGATTATGAAGACATCGAAGAGGATAAAAAGGTCAGGCATGATGTCACGAAATTGAAGGGACATGCAGCATTATGGTGGGACGAGCTTCAGGCAGATAGACATTCCAAAGGAAAGAAAAAGATCAAAAGCTGGGATCGAATGATTGCGAAGATGAAGGAAAAATTCATCCCCAGGGATTATCAAATAACACTGTTCAGGAGAATGCAGAACCTGAGACAGAAGTTGATGACGGTGAAGGAGTACACTGAAGAATTCTACAAGCTCAATATCAGAGCAGGTCATCGGGAGAGTTCCAGATATATGAATGGCTTGAGATATGATATCCAAGATGAAATGAGTATGACGACCATCAGAACGGTGGAGGATGTGTATCATATGGCATTGAAAGCTGAAGAGAAGCTAAGCTGAAAGCCAACGTAGCGAGGCCGAGGCAAGAGCCAGCCAAGGGGAAAATCAGTTGCCCAAGATAGGTTTCATAAATCTAAGGATGACGGGAAGATGCCTCAGACAAGAATGGAAAGAGGTGGAATTTCTCAGCGAGGCCAGCACGCTGAACAACAAAGGCAACAGGCAGAACAGAGTGGAGGATACGCTGATGTTAATACTTTTCCTCGTACCAGAGGTAGAGGAAGAGGCAGAGGAGGAATCATCACATGCTACACATGTGGGAAGAATGGACACAAAGCAATTGATTATCCAAATAGAAAGAAATATGGAGGAGAAGGTCACATCGCCGAGGCACAGAGGCGAGCAGCTAAAGCAAAAGACGCAGAAGACGGAAGGTCATTGATGATGCGTAAAGTTGTCTTAACACCTGAGAAGGAGGTGGAGGACACAACTCAGAGAAGCAAACTATTCAGAACCGCATGCAAGACCAAGGACAGGAAGTGCAAGGTTATTGTGGACAGTGGAAGCACCGACAATCTCGTTTCGACCGATATGGTGGAGAAACTAGAGCTGGAAACGACTGATCACCTGAGTCCATACAAAGTCTCATGGCTACAGAAGGGACATCAGGTGAGTGTCACTAAATAGTGCTTAGTTGACATAAAGATAGGAGGATACAATGATAAAATACTATGTGATGTTATACCTATGGATGTATGTCATTTATTTCTAGGCAGACCATGGCAATATGACAGGAATGTAGTTCATGATGGGAAGATGAACACGTATACTTTGGAGAAGAATGGGAGAAAACACATGTTACTTCTGATAAAAGATAAGGAGGTGAAACTGGAAGTGAACAACAGAATACTTCTCATGAGTGGGAAGGAACTTCTGGAAGAAGTAAAGAAGAAGGACTATCCACAATTCTTTATGGTTAGAAAACCGAAAGTTGTTTTGACCAGCACAAGAGTGGATGATTTGTCGCAAGAAATTCAGGAACTGCTGGAGGAGTTCGCTGACATAGTGGTAGACGAATTACCTCATTCATTATCACCGATGAGGAGTGTGAGCCATCATATAGACCTCATACCAGGAGCCAGTTTGCCAAAAAAAGCAGTGTACAGGTTGATGCCACAGGAGAATGAAGAGGTCAAAAGGCAGGTACAGGAATTGCTAGATAAAGGACTGATTAGGGAGAGTTTAAGTCCATGTGTCGTTCCAATGGCACCGAGTCCAAAGAATGATGGAGGATGGAGAATGTGCACTGATTCAAGATCCATTAACAAGATAACCATCAGGTACAGGTTTCCATTGCCACGGATGGATGACTTGATGGACTGTTTAAGTGGAGCCAAAAAATTTTCAAAGGTAGATTTGAAAAGCGGATACCATCAGATTCGCATGAGGGAAGGTGATGAGTGGAAGACAGCCTTCAAGACAAACGAAGGTTTGTACGAATGGCTAGTCATGCCGTTTGGCTTGACGAATACGCCAAATACATTCATGAGGCTGATGAATGAAGTACTGAAGGAGTTCATTGGTAAGTTTGTCATTGTTTATTTGGATGACATATTGATTTTCAACAAATCAATAGAAGAACATCTGAAGCATTTAGTTGCAGTAATGAGGAAGCTATAGTAAGAGAAGTTGTTGGTTAACATGAGGAAGTATTCATTTATGAAGAAAGAACTCATTTACTTGGGATTTGTCATATCGGCAAATGAATTGAAGATAGATCCAAGTAAAGTGGAGGTAATTAAAAGTTGGCAATCACCGAGAAATGTTTTCGAGGTGAGAAGCTTTCATGGTTTGGCTAGTTTCTACAAAAAAATCATTAGGAATTTAAGTGGAATTAGTGTAGCAATGATGGATACAGTCAAGAAAAGACATAAGTCTTTTCATTGGATTGAAGAAGCAGAGAAGAGCTTCACTCTGTTGAAGCGGAAAATCACAGAACAACCGGTTTTGGTGTTGCCAGATTTTGCAAAGATATTCCAAGTGAAATGTGATGCAAGTGGATTTTCCATAGGAGCAGTCTTGAGCCAGGAAGACAAGTTGGTCGCATATTTCAGCGAGAAGATGGATGAAGCAAAAGTAAAGTACTCAACGTATGATAAAGAATTTTATGCTATCATACAAGCGTTGAAGAAGTGGAGGCATTACTTGATCCTAAAACAATTTGTCTTGTATAGTGATAATCATGCATTAGAGTTTGTGACTCAGCAGGAGAAGCTGAATCAGAAACATGCTAAATGAGTAGATTATATGTAGAATTTTACATTTGTAATTAAACACATTTCAGGTACTTCTAACAAAGTGGCTGATGCTTTGAGCAGGAAGTGTTTATTGCTGTAGGAGTTCTGAGTCAAAACATTGGGTTTTGAAAACCTTAAGGACATGTATGTAGGTGATACTGATTTTGCAGAGGCATGCGAGGTAGCTGAAAATCCAGTTCTCAGAGACCGGAGCTCGTGGATGGATTACATGATCCAGAATGGACTGTTATTCAGAGGAAATCAATTATGCATTCCAAATTGCTCCATAAGGGAGAACCTACTAAAAGAGAAGCACAACGGTGGATTAGCAGGACATTTTGGCCACGACAAAACATTTGCAAAGCTGAGCGAAGCATAGATTTGGCCGAAGATGCGAATAGATGTCAAAAAGTTTGTTGACAGGTGCAAAATTTACCAGTATTCAAAGGGCAGAAAGAAGAATGCAGGATTCTATCAATCCTTACCCATACCCGAGAGGTCGTGGGATGAAATCAGCATGGATTTCATATTAGGATTGTCGAGGACGCAAAGAGGATATGATTCGATCTTTGTAGTGGTTGATAGGTTTTCCAAAATGGCACATTTTATTCCATGCCATAAGACCAGCGATGCGACTCATATAGCGAATTTGTTCTTCAAGGAGATTGTTAGACTTCATGGTTTACCCAGAAGCATAGTACCGGATAGGGATACGAAGTTCATTGGACATTTCTGAAGGACACTCTGGAAAAATATGGGAACTAACTTAATGTTTAGTTCTACCTATCATCCACAGACAGATGGGAAAACAAAGGTTGTAAATAGGAGTCTGGGAGATTTACTCAAAAGTCTGTGACAGAGCACCACAACAGCTGGGATAATGTGTTGCCACAGGCAGAGTTTTCTTAGAACGAGTCAGTGAACAAAAGCATAGGTAAAATTCCATTTGAGATTGTATATGGAAAGAAACCAAGAGGATTATTTGAGCTGAGGGATTCAGAGTAGATAATGACAAAGAGCGCAAGCGCTGAAGAATTCGTAGAAGCGATGGGAGAACTTCACAGCAGAGTGAAGCAACGATTGCTGGAATCAAACCAAGAATATAAGTGCATGGCGGATTAGTATCGGAGACAACTTCAATTCAAAGTTGGTGATCTAGTTCTGGCACATCTGAGGAAGGAAAGGTTCCCAAGGGGAACATACAACAAGCTGAAAATGAAGAAAATTGGGCCATGCAGAGTCCTGAAGAAATTGGGAGAAAACGCTTATGAAATTTAGTTACCGAATGAGATAGGAATATCTCTGACATTCAATGTCTCAGAATTATATCCATATAAGGCTGAGGAAGCAAGAGCTGGAAGTGATGAACAACCAGAAATCCAGTGGCAGAAGCAGATGTCGATTGCAGAGAAGCCACAGATGGAGTGTATACTTGACAAGAGGGTCAGCAGAAAGACCAGACGAAAGCAATACTTCGAGTATCTGGTGAAATGGAAGAATCATCCAGTGGAAGATGTCAGCTGGGAGATAGAAGAAGTCATTCAAAAGAATGGATAGACCATGCAGGAGCTCATGGACAGGAGCCCATGAAAGTTTTCAAGCCGAGGAGTATGATGCAGGAGCATCACCAACTCAGCAAGCAAGCCAACACATCAAGCAGAGATCAACTGGATAGACAATTCAAATTTTTTAAAATGCTTTGGGGATTGTGGCACAAGTCTTTAATGAATCCTTTATGAAGGAGCTCCTTTTTTATGTTGTATTAGACCTCGAGCCATATGCTCTTTTCTGAAATAGATAGACGACATTTAATAGATTTAATGCAGGTAGATAGGATTTTAATTTTCTAGATTAGACAGCTTTAGAGTTCGAGAGGGAAAATAGATATAGACACCCTCATTGCATCATTGTAACATTAGAAGCATTCAGAAGAGAAGATCAAGCAGATAAATTGTGAAGAACACCCATGTACAGACATTTGAATTAATAGAAGAAAGTTTTGGTTCAAATTCATGGCTGGTGTTGTTTCTCTTTGTAGATTGTTTATGTGCTCATGAATGTTTGTTTTCCGATTATGCATTTGCTTTGTATATGTTGTGCTTGTGATTTCAGGGTTTAAACTGAAGTTTGAGAGGAAGGAGAATAGGTTTCAATTGTTTCTCTATTTGAGCCAGGATATTCCTGCATGGAGTGTAGTCGAATTCATCTGCAAAGAGTGCATTGATGAGGGCTCGATAGTTTAACTTTTGTTCTTGTTTGCCTAGAAGTGGAAGTGGGTTATTGCAACCGTGCAAGGAGTGTACAGGTTGGAGGGATCAGAGATCTCAGTTTTTAACCTAAGAAAAGGAAGCTAAAGACTGCTGCTACAGGAGTTGCACATAGTCTGAAGTATTCAACACTTGAGGTGGCTGAATATCAAGCGCAAGGGGTGTGCACAGGTTTCTCTGAAATATCAGAGTTGAAAAGTTCAGAAGGTGTACCACCTTCGTGGTTTCTTCAAAGGAAAGAACTGGGAGTTTTGCGCGGACGTTTCGAGGACGATTTCCAAGCGCAGGCATTGAAAGGCAAATGCGAGAAGGAACACTTAGCCATTTCTGAGAAATCCTCGAGTAGGAGGAACCGACATTCAGGATTCGCAGGGAAAATTAGCGAAATCCCGACAACTGTCAAATCTAGTGGAAGATGCGTACAGGTTAAGCCTTAGCGTGTAGGGAAGGAGTCGGGGTACATTGGGACTTGACTCATCGGAGAATCGGAGTCTCCAAGAACATAGGATTCTTGTAGGGAGAAATCGCGACCCGCGATTTCCCGAAAGAAGTATAGTCGTAGATTTCGGACTAGCCACATGTCAGAAATCCTGGAGAGTCGGGGATCGGCATTCAAGATTTTCCCATGCAAAGGAAATGCTGCAATTGAAATCGCGATCTCACAATACCCGATAGCGTAATGAGGAGAGGGTGACGTGGAGGAGAGCGCCTGCATGTGCATCGGGGTTCGGTACTTTGGGATTCTTGGTGTCGAGAGAATCATGGAGGAGTCACGAAACTCTGAACTGCGAAGGGTCCCATAGATATAGCGTTCGATGTTGACAAGTGTCACCCCATATCAGAGATCGAGACTTGGAAGGGTCTGTGACATCGCGCAACAGAAATCGCGAATTCCCGAACCACGAAATTCCGATTTCCATTGGAGCGGGGACCACAGGCGTCAAAGTAAGAGGACAGGTGGCATCGAAAGTTGGGGATCGGGAATCTCAAAGACGTGAGTTCTACGCTGTTCGAACTCGCGAAATCCGAATTCCCGAGAAAGGGAGGACTGTGCTCTCGTGGACCGATAGGTCGCATGTGAGAAGGAATTAGCCGAGGAGAGCTAAGGATCGGAGAGAGGTGGCATCGAGGATCGAGAATCGGGGATTTCTGAGGCGAGTTGTTTACAACCTCGCAGAAGCTGATTTTCTGACGGAATCAATCCCGACCGAAGCAGGGAAAACGTGAAGGGAATATTAATCGGGTTTCGGGGATTGTGCGACCCGAGTGCAGGACTTGCGACTACGCGAGGTCTGATTTCCCGATAGGCCCAAGGGAGATCGTCAGTGGAGCATTCTGTGGGTGCCAAAAACTTCCGATAGGAAGTTGAAGAGCAATTTTAGCTCTTCGGGCCTAGCAAAAAGAAGGTCCTGGTGGAGGCGGACGTGTGTCGGGTGGCATCTGCATCAATTACCTATGACTGCTTGACTTAAGAAATGAACTGAAGAAACTGGTTTTCAGGCCTGTGAGACTCAAGAAATAGGTTCTCAGGCTCATGGGGTTGAAGAGGAAGTTTATCAGGCCTGTGGATTGAAGAGGAGGGTTTTCAAGCTCATGAGAAACTCTCTTCACGTGAAAGAACTGTTGGGAAATTGATTTCCTGAGGGAGATAAACTGCAACTACAGTGATCTGAGACTTCATTTCCGGCCTATTTTTGAATCCCTAGAAGGGGAGTGGGGAAGTTGATGAACTGTTCAATAGAGAAGGGGCACACTTCCTGTGGTGGGACAGGAATGTGGGAAATGAGAGGCTATAGGATGTTATTTTGAGTTGGATCATGGGATGAAACCATTCTGCTTGTGTCTACTATTTGAGCCTAGATAGGAATCCCTTTACCCAAGTGGAGTTTAGTCCCATCTTGGGGGTGACCCACTGCTAAGAGTTATGACAAGTTTGGTCTAAGGATGGGAGGATCGTGGAAGTTATGCACATAGTTGGTGGTCTTCTATAAAATATAAGTATGAATTGTGTATTAATTTACATGCTGTGTATTTATACATGTGTTATATTTATTGGTATTGCATGTGTATGCTACATGTACATGTTCAATGTTATTTACACATGAATCTGTGTATTGGAAGAATCTATTTGTTTGT
>ML779429.1:334345-383109 GCA_009831015.1 Picea engelmannii
AATTGGAAAGATCGAATGCGTCCCCTTCTCTGAAGTTGTTCAATACATAAAAACTTGGCTTCTCGAATGGTGATTTCCCCTAAATTTAAAGGAGAAATCCCATCGATACAATCATTACAAAGCACATCTGGCCCCTACACTAACTCGGAGCTTCTTTCTAAATCAGCATAGGGTGTCCTATTCTCACGCAACCGAATGCTAATACAAGAGCTGAACGAGGTATTGCTGTTACGGCTGGTGTAACGGCTTCTTCTCATAGCTGCTGATGCCGTTTCAACATCGCAATTCACGGGCTGTTCAGCCACGTGAATTGCGCTCTTGACTGTGTCGACTTTGACTGCTAGCTGTCAGGACTCGTGTTTCAGCATCGTGGCGGCCTCCTCTGTGTCTCAGCATCTGTACTTCTGAACTGAGTGACAGCTCCGTATTTCAGCATCTGCATCCTCGAACCGTGTAGCTGCTTCGTGTTTCGGCATATGCATCCTTGGACTGTGTAGCAGCTTCCGTGTTTCAGCATCAGTTCAACAGCGGCTTTGGGTAGTTCTATGTTTCAGCATCGGCCTTGAATACTATTCTGCAAATATGGATACTTATGCACCTCTAATCAATGGTTAGGTTCAAAAGTAATGTAAAGTATTATGCAAAACGGATTAAGCATATAATAATGAGAAAGGACGTTGTGTACCTTGGAATGATCAGGTGAAATGATAGTATAAGTCAAAATACAGGTGATGAAGGGTATAATAATGGCAAAAAGTATGGGCAAAAAGGGTACAATATGTGGTCCTAACAGTAAGGAGTTCCTGGACCATTTTCTCAATTTCATTTTTTTGTGAAAAGGGGTGGCAATATAGACAGATATTGGGAGGAAGGCTTCCAAGTACCAGGGGAATGGAATGATCATGAACACTGTGGGAAGGAGGGAGTCCTTGGGGAGTGGAAAATACCATTTGATTTTTAGAAAGGAGAGCTTGAAGGTCTTGCAGCATCGAGGGTGTCTCTATTGCTTGTATGACATGGAGTTGGGCAATGACACCAAAGTGACCTTTTTTGAGCATCTTTTCCATATGATGGGAACTAATGACCTCAGGTGAACCAACAGTGATGCCTTGGAATTTATATTGGTGGACTTCCTGGTCAAATTACATGGTTAAGTCCTTAAAATCCATGAGAATGGGACCCAAGGTACTTAGCCAGTCTGCACCCAACACAATGTCACAACCACCCATGTCGATAGCAAACATATGGGATTTGAGGTGGTAGTCACCAATTTGGAGACACATATTTTTACAGTGCCCTCCACATTTCATGGAACCACCATTGGCAATCATAATTTGGAAATTGTTGATGGCATGGATGTAGCAATGGGTTTCTTGGGAAATGCAGCGATGAATAAAATTATGGGTACTTCCACTATCAGCCAGAATGATGACCTTCTAATGCTTGATGTAACCAATTAACTTGAGGGTTTGGGGGGCGGAGAAGCCAGTGAGAGCATTAAGGGAAATGATCGGTTCTACTTTGGGAGGGTTGGAGGGAGGGGTTATGTCAGTGATTTTAGGTGACTCAAGCAAAATGGGATTTTAAACATCCTCTTCCAAAATATCCTCAGAGATGGCCATAA
Source organism: Picea engelmannii (assembly GCA_009831015.1). NCBI lineage: Eukaryota > Viridiplantae > Streptophyta > Pinopsida > Pinales > Pinaceae > Picea > Picea engelmannii. Next base: position 335,970 of record ML779429.1, read on the forward strand.
ATAGATTTTGTTCCCTACATTTATGGCCTGGGAAATATTTGTCATCACAATTATAACAAAGGCCTTTGAGTTGGCATTCATCCATTTCATCCCTAGTCAATTTTTGGATCTTTAATGGGGCGGAGGGAATAGTGGGATTTATGGGTTTAGGGCGAGGGATAAAGGAAGGTTTACAGGTTTGAGAGGATACATTTTTTTGTGCTTCTTTATCTTTTTTAGTATCCTCCACCCAACTCGAGGTTCGAGCCATGAGGACATGGGCCCAAATCTCCTCCTTAAGGCTACTAATAAAACACTCTAAAAGGAAAGCATCAGTCATGCTCTCTGTTCAAAAAGCCAGGCGCTCAAATGCATTTATGAAGTCTTTGATTGTTTCTGATGTTTCAATTTTGTCAAACAACCCAAATGGTTGGTGTCAGTGTCAAAGTGTTCATAAATCTCAGTCACAAATTGGGTCCAAGTAATATACCCTTGACGAGAAGTTTTTCTCCTTTGCCACCATAGCCAGCGTTCTTGATCTAGATGGAGAACACCATACCTGAGTTTGGTCAAGTCATCTGTAATTTTGTATAAAGAGAAATAATGTTCCATTTGGGTGACCCAACCAATGGGGTCGGAGCCATCAAATTTGGTTACATCCACCCGAGGAAGGTGTATGTGACATTGAAAGTGATGGGGCTAAAAGGTATGGGAATGGGATGAAGGTTCACCTTCAGTCTTTGGATGTGTGTCAGGAAAAGGGTCATCGGTAGGGATCTTTAGTTTGGTACAGAGTGATGCAAAGACAGATTCAAGCTGGGTGGTCAGTTCTTGTTTGACTTTCTCCATTGAGGACTACATGGATGCATTTACGGTGGTATTGATGGATGTATCTCGGGAGGCAATAATAGCACTGAGTTGTTTCACTTCTTTTTGGGTCTCGAGGAAACTAGATTGCAAGGTGTTGAAGCAAGACTCCAGTTCTTGGCTACGAGTATGGGCCATGAGGATGGGTGAACTGAAAAGGGGCGAGCGGGGTCAAATGTTTTTTGCCAAAAAATCATATGGATGACTATGATAAGGGCGAAGAGATGAATCAAATGGAATAGGTCTCAAGTAATGGTGAAAAAATTTCTAGACTTTTTTCTTTTCTTTTATGCTTCGGTCTGAAGAATACTGCAGTGATGAAATCCCCAAATTCTTAACCAAAAACAAATGTGTATTTACTTGGCAACCCGAACATAGTTGTGCGGCAATAGATCTGGTCAGTTTTAATGTGTTTATGTTTCTGTCCCCCAAGGGTTAGGTATTCAAGGGTTCTATAAACAAGGGTTTTCTCTGTGCTATAGCTCTCTGATATACGTGCAGGGTCCAACAATAGTACTCAACCCAATATCTCAGGGGACTAACTAAGGAGGGTAGACTGTACCCTTATCCATACTGCCCGACTACCCAGGTACTAGACAATATCTTCCTGAGTGTTGTTCTCGATGACACTATAGTTGTCTGGTGGCTGATAGGTTTATCTAAAGAGGGCTTCAAGAAAGCTAGGTTGATCCATACACAGGTACACTCTAATGTGCTACCACTTGAAGGGGTACCAACAGGGATTACAAGGGTGGCCAACAAATGTGCGCTTAAGAACCACTTGTATTTCGTGTGTGTATGAATCCTTCAACTGTGGCTTTATGCGCATAGTGACAGATCTCTATGGCTTGAAGACACCAGAATATGTCTCTACCCTAAAAAAAAATTCCCAAATTTATGCCAAGGAAAGTGCTCTGATACCACTTGAAAGATACCAGATATAATAAATACGCAGAACATAAATGAAATGCTAGAAATGGCAGAATAACAGTAATATAACCAGCATAATCTCCACAATAACACAGAAATAATATAAGAGAAACAATTGAAATAACACTTTGATTTAGAAAACAATGTTCACAGGCCTCTTCGAGGAGGCAACCTTCGGTTGAGCAACGCTCCGTTACAATAATATCCAAGCTAGGGTTTTCATATCCTCAACTCTTATTTATACTAAATATGTCTATTAAGAGCAGCATCTAGAAGAAGATCCTTCTAGAAGAGGAAGCTTCTATTAGGTCTTCTCACATCTGCCTTATTATATTTTATTGAAATGCCTTATTAATATTGACCTTTATTACATCCAAATACATTGATCTACCTATGTGTGGGTTAGGACCTTAACAGATGAAGAAAGGACAAGTGGTTGTACCCACTTTCCAGTTGTAGCCGGAGAACATACGGGGTTGTAGCCTCCCTCTAGTTGGAGTGAGAGAATTAGGGAGTTGGAGCTTCCATCAGTTTGTAGCTTGAGAAACTAGGGGGTTGGAGCCTCCTTCCAATTGTAGCTGGAAAACAAAGGAATTTGGTGCTTCCAATGAATATAATTATTAAAGACATATACGAAAAGGCACTCCATGGTTTTATCCCTCTTTGTGTTTCCACGTAAAAACAATAATGTATTATGTATGTGTATGATTTCTCATTTGTTCATTTCTTATTTACTCTGCAACTATTGGATGATAATGCTACATTGATATAACACTTGCATATTGTCATTCAAAAGTATTTAATTTATCTATTATTGATTCACCCCCTCTCTCAATAATCCAAAAATTGGTATCACATTTGGTTCCTTCAGGAAATAGTTTAACCACTGGAAGGATATCATGGATTATTCTAAGAATGGAGTACCATAGATTAATGGTCAGAATGATTTTAAGTATAAGATGTGGAGAAAAAGGACGGAAGTATTTTTACAGGCACATGGACATTATATTTGGCTATCAATTGTTACAGAATATGATAGTTCAAAAAGGGAAAAGACTGCAGCTAAGAACGAATTGATAAGAGAAAAGGTTGGGAAATGTTCATCAGCCAAAGAACTTTGGGATAACTTACATGACATATATTCTTCACCCATCGCATATTCAGAAAATTCCAACGAAGATGTAGATACAGAACAAGAAGAAAGATGCTCCTCATGTCAGATAGTTTCAGAAGAGGAAGAGTATGAAGAAGCATAAGTTGATTACAAAAAAAAATTGATTATTTCAATTGAATATCTAGAAAAGAAATAGAAGAAAACAAGTCATCCAAGAAAGAATTGATGAAGCAAAAGAAAAGAGTTGAAGGTTCCAAAAAATATCAACAGGTCATCAAGAATTTAAGAGCTCAAGTAGAAGAGGCCAGAAGAATTCAAGAAACTCTAAGATATCAAAAGAAATGTTTAGAAGCCAACATAGCAGTACAAAAGGAAGAAACATAAAAAGGAGAAACGATACTGATGGATCATTTCAAGGAAAGAACCCATCAGCTAACCCAACTTGAGGAAGAGTTTGGTCAAGAAGAGAGAAGACTGGAAGAAGAAATAATTACATTGAAAATCCAACTTGAAGAAGCAAAGAGAACATAAGAGGTCATGAAGTCTCAGATAATGAAGAAAGAAGAAGAGGTTGAGAATTTTGAATAAGAATTTGTCACACTAAGAGTCAAAATCGTCAAGCTCAACAAGAATGTTGAAGAGATAGAAACATCCACATTAGTTGTAGAGAATGAAGAGAAGCACTCTGCGTTGCTAGAAAAGAAGAATGAAGAAAATATAAAGATTTATGCAGAAGTACCCAAAGGAAGGAATAATGGTGAACCATAATCTAAGAGAACTAATAAATATACATCTTCAAGAAAACCATCCATGTTCAAGCCACAAAGAAGCTTTAATCATGATCATGATCAGTCAAGGAAAAAATTCAAAACGACTACACCACAAAGAAGATCATTCACTCCTAGGTACACACATTTCTTTTATGGTCATTGTTTTTACTGTACTAACTTTGGAAATAAGGTTGATTATAAAAGAAATGTTCAAGAAAGAAATGCTTATGTGGCCCCACATAACATTGAATGTTACAAATGTCATAACTATGGACACATAGCTCATGATTGTAGAAGCATGATCGATACTTCCATGAAAGAGAACACATTGATATCATATATAATAAAGTATGGATAAGAAAATAGGAAGAACAAGTGAACAAATACCAGGTCCTAGAGATCGCAAGATTGGAAATAAAATGAGATGAAGAATAATCTAGAATGAAAAACAAGGATGTAAGATATAGAAAGGTTTGGAAAATAAATGAGAGAAAAGAAGGATAATTAAATAAGGAATGGGTTAAAGAGATTGTACTTTCAGTTATTATAGTGAAAGATGAATCCATAGACATAAAGAAATAAGTTAGATCTTAGAGAGATGATGAATCTACCAATGAAGACGATGATGAATACACATCAGAGAAAGAATTGTTCGGAGCCATGTGACTTAGAGACTCCTAGGTAATATGAATATTAGACAGGGGGAGTCTATGCGATAGCTATGTCATACCAAAGAACCATCCTTCGAGGAGCTTGCAAAGTTTGAGAAGACAGATCCAGAGAAGTCAACTAGAAGAAGTATAGTTTGATAGATTAATCAAGACTTCATTATAGTATAGTGATAAATGGGCCATCGTTATAGACAATTGCGCAAGTAGAGTCTTGGAAAGTATGGAAAGAGATGGATTTATAAGAATACTTAACAGTTTTGGATAGATATATGAAAATGGATGAGAGCATGGATTCATAGATTGGTTTAGAGAGTGGTTCAGGGACAAAGGAACATTAACATAATGGATGATAATTACATAGGAAATGGCTTGAACAATGATAATGGATTCCAAATTGACAGATATTTTTTGGACACATATAGTGCATACATCAGTTCACATTCAAAATAGATTAATACTCAGAAACAACAATGACAAAATTCCCTATGAACTATGGAAAGGAAGCGCAGACACCAACCTCTACATCAAGGTAACTCAAGTTAGTATTCTATTAATTGAAATTTATGTTGATGATATTACTTTGGAAGTACTAATGACAGGTTAAGACAAAAAATTGCAAAGGATATGCATAATGAATTTAAAATTTCATTACTTGGATAACTATCCTTCTTTTTGGGTATTCATATGTATCAAAGAAACCAAGGAATTTTTATTTCTCAAAGTAAGTATATCAGAAAAATGATAAAGAGGTTTGGAATGGAATATTTCAAAATAGTTACCACTCCTATGCAAGCCAGTTGTAAGTTGAGAAAATATGATTATTCAAAGTCTATACACCAGAGGAAATACAGGTCAATGATTGGTATATTACTATATGTGAGATCATCTAGACCGGATGTAATGCAGGAAATTGGACAGGTGGCATGATTTCAAGCAGCACCAAAGGAAACAAATTTATTAGCAGTGAAGAGGAATTTTAGATATTTCAAAGGAACATAAGAGTTTGGATTATGGTATACAAAAGAAAAGGATCTATCACTTATTGCCTACAGAGATGCCTGTTGGGTAGGTTGCATTGATGAATGACAAAGCACCAGTGGAGCAACGTTCTACTTGAATGAGTGTTTAGTATCATGGATATGAAAGAAACAATCATCAATATCTTTATATGTAGTCGAGGAAGAGTATATTGCAACAGAAACATGTTGTAAACAGGTTCTATGGATGAAAACAAACTCTGAAAGATATACAGTTTGAGTATGATGATCCCATTCCAATCTATTATGATAATACAAGTCCCATCAGTATCTCAAAGAAATCGGTGATGCACTCCAAGACAAAGCACATTCCAATCAAGTATCAAATTCTATGGGAACAGGTTACAAAAAAGAACATCAAAGTCGAATATGTGGGCACAAAAGAACAAGTGGTAGACATCTTTACAAAACCGCTTCCATGGGAATCCTTTGAGTATCTTTTCCAGAGACTCAGAGTTATTTCTATCCCAAAATGAATTATTTTGAATTCTTATCTTATATGTCTTAGATGTACACAAAGAAGCATCATAAAGAGGACACTTCAGGTTGGGAGATCAGGCATGTCAATTAGGGGGAGAAGCCGCGAATGGAAAGATACCTTTTCCATTGATGACAAAGGGGGAGATATTTATCAGATGTAGAGGATAGAGGCATGGTTCCAAGGGGATCGTCGGTCACAGAGATGAAAACATGGTTCCAGGGGGAGCATGAGCAATATGATTTTAGTATCGCATCAGATTGTTTCCATCAATACCAAAGGCGATGATTGTTGATTAATTTGGTTGGTTGTCATTTGTGTCAACCCTTGAAGAAAGTCCAATAGCGAATTTCGGTAGGACAAAGGTTTGGGTAATTTACCCAACTTTGTTTGATGTATAATGGTATGTGTTTTGATATATTTGCAGGTAAGACTATTCTAGATTGATGGTACATGTCATTCCATTTCTGGTGGTATGTGAAACGTCACAAAACTCCTCAAGGTTTGAGAGTTATGGCCTTACAAAGTTTAAGGACCCTCGTATGATTGTCTTGAAGCCCCAAAAGGTCAAAGAAGTCAAAGTGATTGCAAATAAGAAATGATTTAAATAATAAAGTAAAGTGACAAAATCAAAGAGGATTATTTAAATAATAGAGTGAAGTGACAAAGTCAAATAGTATTATTTAAATAATAAAGTGAAGTGGCAAAGTCACAGAGGATTATTTAAATAATAAAGTGAAGTGAAAAAATCAATGAGGATTATTGAAATAATAAACTCAAGTGACAAAGTCAAGGAGGATTATTTAAATAAACAAGTAAATGGAGAACTTTTTAATTATGGAAAGTGGTTATAAGAAGGTTAACCCTAAAATGAGGAAAATGGGTTAAGTGGTCAAGTGGCTATTGGATACATTGACAAGTGGAAAATTGGGCAAAGTTGGACATAGATGACTATGTGGACAAAGTGTCTATCTGGGCAAAGTGGCCTAGAAGATATTTCTAAGGAAGATACTTGGAGAGTATAAACAAGAGGCAAGGCTCTCTCATTTTAAACACACTTGAGAACATTGAATATATATAGGTGAATGAAGTAACCAAAGGATATATAAGACAAATTTCAGAGGAAAGGTGAAGTAAAGAAAGATGAAATTCAAGGGAGGATAAATTATTTTTATGATGTTTTCTAAGGTATGTTATTTACAGGTCATCTCACCATTTTCTTAAAAAAACAATTTCTAGAATGATTCAAACCGTGAAATTGAGAGGCCATTGAGGAAACATATCCATGTAGTTGGAGTATGAATTTCATCTTGCATATCGTTGTATTTTTGGAGTTACACTCCACGGAAAATAGGGTTTGGGGCTAGTCCTGAAACTAGTCTAAAAAGGGTGTTTCGGGGAAAAACGTGATAACTTATTCATAACATATCCAAATTCTATAAGAAAAAATCTGTTGGTTAGAGTATAATATATAGTATTCAGTGTACAATTTTCAGATCCATACAACAAATATTATGTGCGGGGCACACTCTACAAGTTCTCTCTCCAAAATAAACTAGAATTCAACAAGGTATGCCATTTTTGTTATAAATACTTTTCTGAGAGGTTCCAAGTAGTGACACCTAGAGGAATTTCATAAAAAACACTGAAGAACATTGTGTATTATTTTTAGATCTTTATTCATTACAGGTACATAGTTATGATTATTTCAAGTTAGCGTTGTTGACTAATCCAAAACTAGTCATGTGAGACTAAAGTAAAGTTTGATGAAAATGCTAGACTCTTGCTGTTAAAGTTAAGTAAGGTTTGTAGGTATATGATGATATACACTAGGTCTATTATAGAGTTACAAATCAGATTTGGATGATGAAATTGATGAGGGATTTTGGTTGAAGTACATGTTGGGTGTATGGTTGAGACTAGTTCATGCGTTGGCACATACATGAGGTGTATAGTTGATGATGTTGGTACATATTGATGAGTCATAGTTGATGAGTAGTTGATACATGATTGGAACATACTTGGTACATAGTTTGAGGGTCTTTTTAGTAGTATTGTTGACACATGATTTATGGATGATTTAGCATACTTGTAATGGTATATTATTAGAAGCACATATTGATCTTGGTGATGATTATGAGTTGTTGTGTTATGCTTGGTTGATGCACATATTTGAGAGTTGTATTGGTGATTCATCTTGGTGAGTAGATATTATTTGGTTGATAAGATTGATGAGACAGGTTGTTGTGATAGGTTTTTTGGTCAAGTTGTTGTGACATGTTATTTGTACAGGTTTGGTGCATGTTTGATGCACTTATTCATGGTATAGATTGAGGTATAGGTTCATGCATGGTTGATGCACTTGTTTATGGTAAACGTTGATTAAAATTTGTTTGGTACATGTTGGTGCATGGTTGATGCACTTGTTTATGGTACAAGTTGATTACAAGTTTATGTATACGTTGATGCATGGTTCAGGTTATTGGTACAGGTTGTTTGGTGTAGGTTTATTGGTACATGTTTACATCAATATATCACACAGTGATAATGTGAAAATGGTTCCATCATTCTAATTATACGTTAGGGCAATTGGACTAGGCAAGTATAGGTGGTTTTAGACACCTTTTTGTTGCGGAGAACATAGGGGGTTGTAGCCTCCTTCTGGTTGTATCTAGAGAATTGGGGATTTGGAGCTTCCCTCAAGTTGTAGCCTGAGAAACTAGGGAGTTGGAGCCCCCTTCTAGTTGCAGTTGGAAAACAAATGAATTTGGTGCTTCCAATGAATGTAACTTTTAAACACATATAAGAAAATGAAGGAAGTTGGTGCATTCTGTGGTTTTCTCCCTCTTTGGGTTTCCACGTAAAAACACTGGTCTACAGTGTATTTGTATGATTGTTCATTTGTTCATTGCTTATTTACTATGAAACTATTGGATGATAATGCTACATTGATATAACACTTGCATATTGTGTTTAAAAAGGATTTAATTTCTCTATTACTGATTCACCCCCCCTCTCAATAATCCAACACTTCTTCTTTCTCAAATTCTCTCTGCAAATGTGTGTATTATTTTTTATCTAGATCTATTATGTGTAGGTTAAAAAAAATTACAGCAAACAGTCCCATTCACTAGTTTTCGTACGAAATAATGTTTCAGTCGAAAAACAATTCTTTCGATCGAAAAACATAATTCTAAAGGAATCTGTTAAAATTAAACGGTTTCCTAGTTTTTCGACCAAAAAAAACGTTTTTCGGCCAAAATATTGGTGAGAGAATTTCGTTGGATGGAAACAATGAAAACACATGTCATATTGTTTTATTTCACACCAAATCGTATAAATACACTTTTGAACGAATACATTTAACACAATTCATTGCTTGTTTCATGGTTTTGTAGAGCACCTAAGAAAAGTTATGAATCATCTGTTTCATTTTTGTTGAACAAGGTAATTGATGTTTGTTCAAGTTTTTATTGGAATAACAATTTCTATATTGAAAGCTAAATGTTGAGGATTTTTTGAAGGTGAAGCCTTTGTTGAACATAAAATTATTGATATTATTTTTTAAAATCTTTTGTGACAATGAAGTTTTTCTGAGACTATTCTGAAATGTTGATTTTGTTAAAAACTTTTACAGATGACTAAACTCACGGGAAACAAAAGTTTGCGTAAGAGAAAATTTGATCGCACTCAATATGAAACTCACCATAACGATCAAAGGAGAGAGAAGTATTAGACAAACAAACGAGAACGTGAAAATATTGAAGAAATAAATGATCATCATGTAAATAGATATTTTATACACGAAGAAGTCCAAACAGGTATGTATGCACATATTGTCTATATTAAAAGTATAGAATTCAAATTTAAAATATTGTTTAATATAATTGATTGTAATTACAATTTGATGTTTTTCAAAAAACATAAACAGATTTGTCTCATAACGTTGATGAATATGTTGAAACCAAAATTCAAGCAGAAGATGAATCACCTATAGGTATGTACATAAATTTAGATAATACAAGATGAACACTTGCATATAGTTCAGTGAATTTATGTTGAGGTTTTGTTTTTTAATATAAACTTAAAGTGAAATTTGTAGGAGAAACTATCAACACTGATGATGAAATATTAGAAAATGTTGAGACTAACAAATTTGGGAAGAAAGAAGCTAAACATTATATAAGATATTGAACTAAGAATAAGTATAACAATTTTTTCAAAGATAAATTAGTAATAGTACAAGCTCAACTTTTACTTTGTCTAATAAAGTCAAGAAATTTAAAAGAAGCTACATCATTATTGGGTATTCAAAAGTCAACAAAAGATACAAAGGTGAAACAAAATGTCTTTGACAATATAACTAGTGTATTGAAAGATTTTTGAAAATCTCTTAAAAAAGATGGTAGTGTTGCACGTAGAGTGATACAAAAAACAATTGTTTCATCTAGAAATATAAAAGATCATTTGACATGACACATGGAAAAAATGATGGAAACGTGAAGAAAAATATTGTACAAACATAGAAAATTTTGATTGCAAATAGATGCAAATGATGAACTCGTTTGTTGGATGGTGATTTCTAGATAACCCTACAAAGATAGACTTGCAGAAAATGTTAAAGAATTGGCCTGTATTTGTTGGTTGACAGAATCTCATGTTTCACCACATACAAGGGAATTATTGCAACGAATAATAGAATGAAAACAATATGAAGAACATTAAAAACATATATTTCCAATCACACAAATATAATTTTTCAATAAGTTCAAAGAAGAGCACAAAGAAGTTAAAATGTCCATCAATACATTTGTGCAACAAAAACCATGGTTTGTTAGACCCATCAATGTTCATGACACTTCTTTTTGTGTTTATCATGTGGAATTTGATTTATATTACGACACTTTTCCTGATTTTTGTAAAACTTTGTGGTAAATTTCACCTCCTCCTTCCACATTATGTGCTTTTATATAGGAAATTATATGTGAATGAGAATGTGATGAATTATTTTACCAAAACAAATGTGTTGGTGGAAACAAATGTGATCTTTGTGGAAATCTAAGTTTGTTTCAATCAAAGTATTCTATTGATATGAATGATGAACCATTTTCTAATATAACAATAAATTGGAAGAGAGATGAATATATCAACAACAAGGTTCCACATTCTTCAAAAGTCATTTCCGAAATGATTGATTTGAAAGTAGAACAAATTTGTGTGATAGATTTTTTGAAGAAGTTCGAGGAAGAAATTTATAAATCTACCAAGAATTCACATAGATCTCAATGGTAAGACCTAGAATTCAAATAATCCCGTGAAGTGTTTCCACTAGGGAAAAATTTGTCTGTAGTTTATTTTGTTGAGAATTACACATTCGATGCAAAAAACGAAATATAGAGTGAATATTATCATTCTCATCAAGTCACTATATCTGTCCACATTCTATATAGACATGCTAAACATAGTCTTGATAACATAGAAAGAACCAATGACAATCTACATGTTATTAAAGAATACCAATTTTATATAAGTGATGCTCGAGCACACGACACACATTATGTACAACATTGTTTTGATAAATTTTATGATTCGTTGAAAGAACACGAGATCAAATTCGATCAAAATTGGATATGGTCATATGGGTGTGTAGGTCAATTCAAATATTCATGATCATTATATTGGTTGTTTTGTCTTCATAAAAAATCAAACATTACACATTGTTGGAATTTTTTTGAGACTGGTAAGGGAAAAGGAGAGAACGATGGTGCAAGGCCATGTGTAAACTGAGCACTTCGAAGTTATCAGATGAACCCTCATGCCGATCGATTTGAATCTGCTGATCAAGTTGTTGAATGGTGCAAAATGGTGCTAAGCCATGAAAATAATACATCAAGGGATGTGCACAGGTGTGTCTATATATGCATGTTACACATGTACATGAGATATTTGTATTCACATGTTCAAATTTTTATTCAAACTTCAATCATTTTCTTGAGATATTTCAAGTTAACAAGTTCTTGTCTTGTGTAAGTTTTTTTGGTATGTTGGAATCCAAGATGTAAATAAATCAATCCCATATGAATCTGGTACAATACATGGGACACGAAAAATGCATTCAGTTAAAACAAAATGATATCAAAATGTGTTTTCATTTGATAGAATAAATGAGTCTTTTTTTTGTTCAGTTTTCATAGAGGACATTGAATCCATAGAGATTTGCGGAAACGAAAATGCAGAATATGTTAAAGCTTGGAGACATACCGAACTTAATATAAAAGGAAAAATTCCATTTGCAAGCTCAAAGGAGATGGAATCAAATGAAACTATAGTGTCAGTTGATGGCAATAGAGTTTTTCATCTTGTTAGAGAAGATAATTTTTATGTTTAAAATTTTTCAAATAACTTGTAGATGTACTTGTGTGATAATCTAACACAAACTATTTGTTGTCCAATATATTAAATTATTTGTAGGAGATGTCTTTTTCGTGGTTGCATGTGTAGACAACACTGAAAATGATAAATATTATTTGATATGATGCACATAAAAAAATATGAGGTTATTAGAAGATTTTGATGATAACAGTTTTATATATGAAAGAGGATCCATCGTATTGAAAGGATGTTTTTTTCAAGAAACCCATCAAACCGATATTGATGTTCACTTTCAAGAATACTAGTCAGATGTCATAAGTTGTCAATATAGTCATTTGGTATGTGAAACACACATAAAGTAAATAGAAGTTCAATCAATAAAAAAAACAAAAGTTAGAAAATGGAAAATGTTCAAAGCTGATCATGAACGAACAATTGAAGATGGAATACCATTATGATTTCTTTAAACAAGTGACATGTACATTCCATAATTTGATATATTGCATTGAAAGTACATGTATCTATGAGTATATAGGATTATAGAATCATTTCCAGTTTATTTTACTTTCATGGTCCATTCATTTAAGAAAAGTTATATTTTTGATGAATTACAAAGTTCACCAAGCCTTATTTACAATTTCAGAGAAGAACCTATAGATTGTATCTAGGGAGCCTAAATTTACCAATACTTTGGATGATTATACTTTAATCCTACAAATTATCCAAATTGTATACACAAATCCTTTAATGCATGTAACAAATTTACTACATATAAGTTTTGTGTTCATTATTTGCAATGATTTTTCACTGCTTTTTCATATCAGGAGGATAAATTCATATCAAAACTAGGACCCATTTCCATGTCATTATAAGGGACCATGGATGGCTTAGAAAAAATTTAAAGACATCTTAAAGTGTCTTATTAACATCCTAATTAAATAATTCAAGGTAATACATATGATTAACATCCTAATTAAACAATTTAAAGACATCTTAAAAAGTATCAATTTTAATTATGAAATTGTGAATTTTGGTTCCGAAAGTGTTGATATTATATTAAATTGTTAAATTTATGCATTTAGATTTCAATATCTTGAAGGAAATTGAAAAAAAAATTGAAATTATGAGGTACTTAAAAAATGTGTATGTGATGCAGGAGCATCCACGACTCATCAAGCGATCCAGTGCGTGGAGAAGGAAAATGCAGTTGGACAATGCCAGCACATATGTTTTTGAAATACTTTGGGAATTGTTGCGCCACTCTTTTATGAAGCCATTCATAAAGAAGCGTACTTATAGTGTATTGTAGATAGGAAGGCATTTATTAGTTTTAATGCTGTTAGATAGGAATTTATTGTAGATTTGATAGTTGTAGAATTCGAGAGGGAAAACAAAATATAGGCACCATCCTTTGTATTATTGTATTCATTTAGAGCATTGTGAATAGAAACAGGAGCAAGAAGAGCAAGCATAGAACTTATGCAGAACACCCATGTAGAGATTGAATTAATAGAAAAGAGTCTATGATTCAGCTTCATGGTTTGTGTTGTTTCTCTGTATGATGTTGCTTATGTGTTCCTGAATGTTCTATTTCCTTTCTATGCATTTGCTGTGAATATGTTGTGTATGTGGTTTCATAGTTGATTTGAAATCTGTGAGAGACAAGAGAATGAGTTTCAATTGTTTCTCTGTTTGAGCCAAGAGATTCCTGCATAGGGTGCAGTTGAATTCCTCCGCAGAGAGTGCGTTGAGGGGGGGGCTCAGCAGTTAATCTCTCATTCTCGTTCACCCAGAAGTTGAATTGGGTCGAGGAAGCATGTAGGAGAAGTGCAAGATGGATAGAAATCTCAGCAGTTTGCTTGAGTAGAAGGAACCAGGGATTCTGTGGCTGTGAGTGCACAGATCCCGTGTGACTTCAACACTTTGAGAGTTGTTGAAGATTGAGTGAGAAAAGCGTGGGTGAAAAGTCACAAAGGAGTCAAAGGACTTAAGCTTAAGAGGGATAGTTCCATTGTGAACGTCATAGGAACAGACCCAGGTGGGATTCGAATCGGGAGAAGTTTTCAAGTGGAAGAAATCTCTCAGGGAAAGAGTCAACGGACAGGGTGCGCAGAAGGAAAGTGCGAAGTCCCGAGGATTGTCTGATCATGGAGAAGCTGCGTGGGAATTAACCCGTAGGCACAGGAAGGGTCGAAGCCATCGAGATTCGGCGTTCGACGATTGTCGAGGTAAGGCACAGACTCGTTGAAATCGCGAGTCACGATTTCCCGAGTTACTCGGAGCCGTTGATTCTCCATAGGACAGGTGGCACGCGATCCCGGGAGGTCAGGATTCGATGTTCGAGGTTTTCAATAGCAAGAAGCACTTGCATCGTGGACTGGCCATCCGCGAAATCCCGAAGTGACGTGGCTGCGTCGGACCTGAAGGAGTGAGTGGAGTCCAGGTGGCGCTGTATCGGGAAATCGGTACCTCGGTACTCGGGGTTTGGAAAGTCAAGTTGTTGGCGTCGCGAGTGGCGACATCCTGATAGGGAAAATCTTGACGAGTGGAAAGCATTGATTGTTGACTGTCAGGGTTCGGGAATTGGAGTTGCACGAGAACGTGCATACAGGGCTCGCGATATCGCGAAACCTGAAATCCGAAGAAGCGGAAGGGGAAATCGGAGGAGTGTTACTGTGGGTAGTGAAACTCCTGAGAGGGAGTTAGAAGAGTTCTATAGCTCTTCGGGCCGAGGAAGAAGAAGGTCCTGGTGAGAGCGGGTCGGACCGTGAGGGTTGCAACTTTCACACCAAGTGGTATCAGAGCTGGAGAAGAGTTCTCTTTGTTTGGGTAATAGAGAGAAGTGGATTTCACCATGGCACCCAGAAGAGAGAGATAGTCTCCTGATTGTGAGGACAGGGACGCTCGGAGGAGAGGTAGGCCAGTAGGGAATCTGGATATGGAGCGTCAGATACGAGATCTCAGGGAGAGACTCGAAGAAATGGAGACCACCCAAAGGCGTGGGGCTGGCGCTGGAGAGTTCAGCGACTCCGAGGTCAAAGAAGAAGCTGGACACAATGCATAAGAGATCACAGCAGAGAATGCCTCGACTGAAAGGTTGATTAGAGCCATCACCAGGATGAGCTCAAAGACCAAGATGGACATTCCCGTCTATGAGGGAAGTCTAAATGCAAAAGAGTTGTTGGATTGGATCTGAGCACTCGACACCTACTTCGATTATGAAGATATCGAAGAGGACAAGAAAGTAAGGCATGCAGTTACAAAGCTGAAAGGACACGCAACCTTATGGTGGGATGAGTTGCAGGCGGATAGGCACTGCAAAAGAAAACAGAAGATCAAAAGATGGGATCGGATGATCGCTAAGATGAAAGCGAAATTCATCCCCAGATATTACCAGATCACACTATTCAGGCGCATGTAGAACCTAAGACAGAAGATGATGACGGTGAAGGAGTACACCGAGGAGTTTTATAGACTCAACATCAGATCTGGTCATCGAGAGAGCGATGATGAAAAGGTGGCGAGATACCTAAATGGATTGAGGTATGATATTCAGGATGAGATAAGCATGGTTACCATCCGAACAGTTGAGGATGCATACCAAATGGCTCTAAAAGTCGAAGAGAAGCTGAGCCACAAGTAGGGACAGCGAGGGCGAGGTAGGAGTCAGCCCAGAGGCAAGGCAGTTGCCCAAGAAAAATTCAAGAAACCCAAGGAGGAATGGAAGAAACCTCAGGGAAAGGTTGAAAGAGGTGGAACCTCACAACCAAGGCAGTAATATGCTGAGCCGAGGAGGCAGCATGCAGAACAGGGTGGCGGATATGTTGATGCCAATGTTATTCCTTGTACCCGAGGTAAAGGAAGAGGCCGTGGAGGAATCATCACATGTTTTACATGTGGGAAAGATGGTCATAAAGCCGTGGATTGTCCAGATAGGAAAATGGAAAGAAGTGAAGCTCACATCACTGAGGCGCAGAGGCGTGATGATGAGAACGAAGATGCAGACAGTGGAAGGTCTCTTGGAATGCATAAGATTCTTTTGACACCTGAGAAAGAGGTGGAGAAAGCAGTGCAACGGAGCAGACTGTTCAGAACGACTTGTATAGCCAAGGACAGGAAATGTAAAGTCATAGTTGATAGCGGGAGCACCGATAATCTCGTTTCAACCGAGATGGTGGAAAAGTTAGAGCTGGAGACGACTAAGCACCCGAGTCCGTATAAAGTCTTGTGGTTACAGAAAGGACACAAGGTAAGTGTCACTAAACAATGCTTAGTTAAATTTAAAATTGGGAATTATCATGATGAGATTTTATGTGATGTCATTCCCATGGACGTATGCCACATATTGCTGGGTAGACCATGGCAGTATGATAGAAATGTTGTTCATGATGGGAGGATGAACACATACACTCTGGAGAAAGATGGGAGAACCCATAGATTGCTTCCGATAAAGGATAAAGAAGTAAAGCCGGAAGTAACCAACACTATACTTCTCATGAGTGGGAAGGAACTTCTCACAGAGATGGAGAAAAATGAAGATCCACAATTCTTTGTTGTTAGGAAGCCGAGAATTGTTCTGACAAGCACAAGAGTGGACGACTTGCCAGACGAGATTCAGGAACTGTTGGGAGAGTTTGCTGATATCATCATGGACGAACTACCTCATTCGTTGCCACCGATGCGGAGTGTGAGTCACCATATTGACCTTATACCTGGAGCAAGCTTACCGAATAAGGCCGCTTACAGGTTGACACCTCAAGAGAATGAGGAAGTCAAGAGGCAGGTACAGGATCTGCAGGATAAAGGACTGGTCAGAGAGAGTCTCAGTCCATGTGTTGTTCCGACAGTGCTAAGTCCGAAGAAGGATGGAGGCTGGAGGATGTGTACAGACTCCAGGGCGATAAATAAAATCACCATCAGATACAGGTTTCCACTGCCGAGAATGGATGACTTGATGGATTGCCTGAGTGGGGCAAATTATTTTTCAAATATTGATCTCAAGAGCGGATATCATCAGATTCGGATGAGGGAAGGAGATGAATGGAAAACAACATTCAAAACAAATGAGGGTTTGTATGAATGGCTGGTCATGTCGTTCGGCTTGACAAACGCGCCGAACACCTTTATGAGGTTGATGAATGAAGTCCTGAGGGAATTCATTGGCAAATTTGTCGTTGTATATCTGGATGACATACTACTTTTCAGCAAGACCAAGGCTGAGCATTTGAAACACTTGACCATCGTGATGAGAAGGCTACAGCAAGAGAAGCTGCTGATCAATTTGAAGAAGTGTTCGTTCATGCAGACAGAACTCATTTATTTGGGTTTTGTAATCTCAGAAAATGAATTGAAGATGGATCCTGAGAAGGTAGAAGTAATCAGGAAGTGGCCATCGCCGAGGAATGTTTTCGAGGTGAGGAGTTTTCATGGCTTGGCTAGTTTCTACAGAAAATTCATTCGGAATTTCAGTGGAATTAGCGCAGCAATGATGGACACCGTGAAGAAGCGGTATAAAGATTTTCATTGGACAGTCGAGGCTGAAAGGAGCTTCAATCTGTTGAAGCAGAAGATAACAGAGCAACCGGTGTTGGTGTTTCCTGACTTTCAGAAAACATTTCAAGTGAAATGTGATGCCAGCAGGTATGCTGTTGGAGGGGTCCTGAGTCAAGATGACAGACCTGTCGCATATTACAGCGAGAAGATGGATGATGCAAAGCTGAAATACTCCACATATGACAAAGAGTTCTATGCCATTATACAGGCATTGAAGAAGTGGAGGCATTACTTGATACCCAAGGAATTCGTTTTGTACAGCGATAACCATGCATTGCAGTTTGTAAGTCAACAGGAGAAGTTGAACCAGAAGCATGCAAAATGGGTAGAGTACATGCAGAATTTTATGTTTGTAATTAAGCACATTTAAGGAACTGCTAACAAAGTGGCTGATGCTTTGAGCAGGAAATGTTTGCTGCTGCAGGAATTCAGAGTCAAGACTTTGGGTTTTGAGAATTTAAAAGATATGTATGCAGGTGATGCAGAGTTCAGAGAAGCATACAAAGCAAATGAGAATCCATTTCTCAGGGATCGAAGTCCGTGGCTGGAATATATGATCTAGGAAGGATTATTGTTCAAGGGAAATCAACTGTGCATACCGAATTGCTCCATGAGGGAGAATTTGGTGAGAGAAAAGAACAGTGGAGGATTAGCAGGTCATTTTGGACATGATAAGACATTCGCGAAGCTGAGAAAATCGTATTTTTGGCCAGGGATGCGCACCGATGTCAAATGGTTTGTTGACATATGCAGGATATGTCAACATGCGAAGGGCCGAAAGCAGAACGCTGGGTTTTATCAACCATTGCCCATACCTGAGAGGCCATGGGAAGCGATCAGTATGGACTTTGTGTTGGGTTTGCCGAGGACACAAAGAGGAGTTGATTCCATCTTTGTGGTGGTAGATAGGTTTTCGAAGATGGCACATTTTATTCCATGTCATAAGACCAGCGATGCAACGCACATCGCAAACTTGTTTTTCAAAGAGATCGTCATATTGCGTGGATTGCCGAGGAGCATAGTCTCGGATCGGGATACAAAGTTCATAGTCATTTCTGGAGGACACTATGGAAAAAGCTGGGAACTAATTTGGCATTTAGTTCGTCTTATCATCCGCAAACAGATGGGCAGACGGAAGTGGTCAATAGAAGCTTAGGGGATTTATTGAGAAGCTTGGTGACATAGCACCATAGCAGTTGGGACCAGATATTTCCACAGGCAGAGTTTGTGTACAACGATTCGGTGAATCAGAGTACTGGAAAAAGCCCATTCCAGATTCTGTATGGGACACAGCCGAGAGGAGTTTCTGAGCTCAGGGAGTCAGAACAGGCTGATACTAGCAGCGCTCGTGCTGAAGAGTTCGTTGAGGCAATGCAGGAACTTCACGCAGAGGTGAGGTAGAGACTGCAGAAGTCCAATCAGGAGTATAAGCATAAAGCCGATCAGTGGAAGAGACAACTTCAGTTTGAAGTTGGTGACATGGTTCTCGCGCACCTGAGGAAGGAAAGGTTCCCAAGGGGAACATATAGCAAGCTCAAAATGAAGAAAATCGGGTCGTGTAGAGTCCTGAGAAAATTTGGAGAGAATGCATACGAGCTTGAGTTGCCAGTTGGCATCGGGATATCTCTGATTTTCAATGTTTTGGATTTATACCAATACAGGGCTGATAGAGAAGCAGAAGCTGGGACTGAGGAACCAGGGGTCCAGTGGTAGAAGCAACTACCAGCCGCAGAGAAGCCACAGATGGAGTATATATTAGACAAGCGGTTGGGCAAGAAGACCAGGTGGAAACAGTATTTTGAATACTTGGTGAAGTGGAAGAATCACCCAGTGGAGGATGCCAGCTGGGAAACAGAGGCATTTATACAGAAGCATGGGCAGACCGTGCAGGAGCTCATGGACAGGAGCCCATGAAATCTTTTGAGCCGAGGAGTATGATGCAGGAGCATCCACGACTCATCAAGCGAGCCAGCGCGTGGAGAAGGAAAATGCAGCTGGACAGTGCCAGCACATATGTTTTTGAAATACTTTGGGAATTGTTGCGCCGCTCTTTTATGAAGCCATTCATAAAGAAGCGCACTTATAGTGTATTGTAGATATGAAGGCATTTATTAGTTTTAATGTTGTTAGATAGGAATTTATTGTAGATTTGATAGTTGTAGAATTCGAGAGGGCAAATGGAATATAGGCACCCTCCTTTGTATTATTGTATTCATTCAGAGCATTGTGAATAGAAACAGGAGCAAGAAGAGAAAGCAGAGAACTTATGCAGAACACCCATGTAGAGATTGAATTAATAGAAAAGAGTCTATGATTCAGCTTCATGGTTTGTGTTGTTTCTCTGTATGATGTTGCTTATGTGTTCCTGAATGTTTTGTTTCCTTTGTATGCATTTGCTGTGAATATGTTGTGTATGTGGTTTCATAGTTGATTTGAAATCTGTCAGAGATAGGAGAATGAGTTTCAATTGTTTCTCTATTTGAGCCAAGAGATTCCTGCATAGGGTGCAGTTGAATTCCTCCGTAGAGAGTGCGTTAAGGGGGGGGCTCAGCAGTTAAGCTCTCATTCTCGTTCACCCAGAAGTTGAATTGGGTCGAGGAAGCGTGCAGGAGAAGTGCAGGCTGGATAGAAATCTCAACAGTTTTCTTGAGTAGAAGGAACCAGGGATTCTGTGGTTGTGAGTGCACAGAGCCCGTGTGACTTCAACACTTTGAGAGTTGTTGAAGATTGAGTGAGAAAAGCGTGGGTGAAAAGTCACGAAGGAGTCGGAGGACTTAAGCTCAGGAGGGATAGTTCCATTGTGAACGTCATAGGAACAGACCCAGGTGGGATTCGAATCGGGAGAAGTTTTCAAGTGGAAGAAATTTCCCAGGGAAAGAGTCAACAGACAGGGTGCGCAGAAGGAAAGCGCGAAGTCCCGAGGATTGTCGGATCGTGGAGAAGCTGCGTGGGAATTAACCCGTAGGCACAGGAAGGGTCGAAGCCATCAGGATTCGGCGTTCGGCGACTGTCGAGGTAAGGCGCAGACTCGTTGAAATCATGAGTCGCGATTTCTCGAGTTACTCGGAGCCGTTGATTCTCCACAGGATAGGTGGCACGCGATCCCGAGAGGTTGGGATTCGACGTTCGGGGTTTTCAATAGAAAGAAGCACTTGCATTGTAGACTGGTGATCCGTGAAATCTCGAAGTGACGTGGCTGCATGGGACCCGAAGGAGCAAGTGGAGTCCAGGTGGCGCTGTATCGGGAAATCGGTACCTTGGTACTCGGGGTTTGGAAAGTCAAGTTGTTGGCGTCGCGAGTGGCGACATCCCGATAGGGAAAATCCCGACGAGTGGAAAGCGTTGACTGTTGACTGTCGGGGTTCGGGAATTGGAGTTGCACGAGAACGTGCCTACAGGGCTCGCGATATCGCGAAACCCGAAATCCGGAGAAGCGGAAGGGGAAATCGTAGGAGTGTTACTGTGGGTAGTGAAACTCCCGAGAGGGAGTTAGAAGAGTTCTATAGCTCTTCGGACCAAGGAGGAAGAAGGTCCTGGTGAGAGCGGGTCGGACCATGAGGGTTGCGACTTTCGCACCAGTATGATGAAATGGTAACTACTTATATTCTACACATTAAACATAGCTTTCATTGAGTTTGATTGAAAAAAACTCAAGTTGAAAATGAATTTGATTTTGTGGCCTCATAACAAAAAATAAAAAATAAGAGGTCACCTACTAAGGATTGATTTGTTGGATTTATATTTTCATAATTTTAATTGAATTAATGGTAGGTGTCATATTAATGGCATTAGTGAATACTTCCAATGTGCATAGGATTGATAATTTCCATCAACCAATTTCTACCCTTTTCGATACATAAACAATTTATATCAATATAAATTTTAATGAAAAGCACTTACTTATATTAAAGTATATTTTAATTTTACATATTAAAATAGGTTCTAAATCATGTTTTTATTTCAATTTTTATTTCAAAGTACATATTTTTATTTCACATTTTCTTGAATAAATATATTGAAAGCTCGAAAAGAAACCAAGGACTAACATAACCAGTTTAGTGTTGGATTGCCATAGTGAATACTTCCATTAATGATAGGTCGCATATTACTGGAATTAGTGAATAATTCCAATGTGCAGAGAATTGATAATTTCCAGATCAACCATTTTCTACCATTTTCGATACATAAACAATTTATATCAATATAAATTTTAATGAAAATCACTTACTTGTATTAAAGTATATTTTAATTTTTCATTTTGAATCATGTTTTTATTTAAATTTTTATTACAAAGTACACATTTTTATTTCACATTTTCTTGAATAAATATATTGAAAGATCTAAAAGAAACCAAACACTAACATAACCATTTTAGTGTCGGATTGCCATTTCATTGTGAAATTTCATAAGAAACTATATAATTTGATGACTTCTTTGACTATTTTCAACCATATTTCCAAATCAAACAAAATTTAAATTATAAGTTAGAAACTATAAATTGATAACTACTTAGATCTCCCATCACTACAGAATCAACTCCACTGTATACAAAATCAGCTCTACTTCACATAGTAAAAATAATAATAATTATTATTATTATTTAAGTTAGAAACTATAATTTGATAACTACCCAGATCTCCCATCACTACACAATCAACTCCACACATAATAAACTCTACTTCACATAGTACAATGATGTTTGTAAATAAAATGAAATAAAACATTTTTAATTTCATCATAGTATCGTAAAACATAAATTAACAATTTTTTTGTTGTAAATAAAGTAGGATTCGTATATTAATAACTTCTTATTAAATCCTTCTGCTATCAAAAAATTACATCTGTCAGGGTAATCAATGAGATAGTGGTTGCATCGTCCAAATGAGAAACCAATGCTTCCACTTGTCTAAATAGTTCACAATTGTAGAAAAAGAAACTAAGGTGCCTCAAAAGGCTAGATCCAAGAGAAGTAATCTATCTAAAGACATAAAAAAACCAAGAAAACATGTGAACATTGTTTTTATCTCGAGAGTGGGCCTGGAATCTATTCCCTCTGAGGATCATGTGGAATGTCCAGGGATGAAGTCCCTATGTTTGGAGTGGTGTGAAGGAGAGTGAAAATGATAGTCTCCATGCACTCGTCGTGACACTCACGAAGTTCGTCTATGATCAAAAAATCCTTCATCTCATGCCTGACTTCGAAGAACGAGTTATGGATATTGTCCAAAGAATTATGCAGCTCCATAAACCCATCACATCAAGCTCATGGAGGTTTTGGCCAAGGAGAAAGCAGGGGAAAAAGAGGAGGTGAAAGTAGTGTGGGGGGAGGCAGAAGAAGTGTTCTGGNTGGGGGGGGGGAATAAGTGAGGGCGTAACAACTCTAAGTAATTAATCAATTGTCATGATTTAAATAATTGTTTAATGTATGTTAGTTTAATTAATTAATCAATTAATAATCATGATTAAATATTTGTTTAAGGAATATTGGTTTAATAAATTAATAATTTTCATTTTGAGACTTAGTGTATGGGTAGATAACCCATTAATAAAAAGGGGATAAGGTGGTTGACACTTAATGGAGGGATAAGGTGGGTGAGATTTAATGAAGGGAGAGGGTAGTGAATAAGGAAGGGGGAAAAGTAGGATAAGAGCGGGGGGGGGACACTCAGGAGGGGGACTTTATATTTTTGGAGCATTATTTTCATATTGGAGGCCTGTATTACTGGTTTTGGGGAGGATCTTGTTGGAGGATTGTTTTACTAGTTTTTTTATGCAGGAGAATCTCAAGTGAGCCAACGTGGAGGCAAAAGACAGCTAGACAAGCACCCAAAATTTTTTTTGAAGTTGTCTTGAAGTTGATGTGCCAATCTTAAATGGGATAATTAAGAAGGAGCGCCCTTGTAAAATGTAATCGAACCTTGAGCGATCCGCTCTCGTCCTTAGTAGGTAGAAGGCATTTATAGTAGTAAATGCAATTAGGTAGAATTGAATGTGTAGATTAGATAGTTTTAGAGCGCAAGAGGGAAACGAGATATCGACACCCTCCTTGTATATTGTAACATTATTCTAGAGAGAATAGAAGAGAAGCAGAGAGAGCTGTGTAGCAGACCCCATGTATAGAAGTTCTGAATTAATACAAGAAAGTTGTGATTCAGACTCATGGTGTCCATATATTCTCTGTGTATGCATCTTCGAATGTTATGCTCATGAATGTTTTACTCTTTCTGTCATGCAATTGAT
This sequence comes from Picea engelmannii, assembly GCA_009831015.1. NCBI lineage: Eukaryota > Viridiplantae > Streptophyta > Pinopsida > Pinales > Pinaceae > Picea > Picea engelmannii. The sequence goes on from ML779429.1 coordinate 359,981, forward strand.
TTTATGTTATGTATGAATGATTTCTTGTTGAATGTTTGAAATATGAGAGGAAAGGGAAAAGGAATGAGTTTCAATTGTTTCTTTATCTGAGCAAGAGTTTCTGTAAGGAGTCCAATTGAATTGTCCACAAGGAGTGCGTCAACAAGGTGTTAAGAGGTTTATCTCTGAAATCTTAGGAGATATATATTTTGTTCTCATTCACACCACAGGTGTAGCCAGGAACATGAGCCATGCAAGGAGTGCACAGGTCGAGTAAAGTCTCAGAGTTTCGAATCTGAGCAAAGTATTGAGAGACTATTGCTGCAGGTGTGCGCAGAGTCGAAGGATTTCAACACTTGGAAGTGTTTGAAAGTCTTCCGCAAAGGAGTGTGTGCAAGAGTTTTCTAAAAGATTCAAAGTTGGGGAAAGCTCAAAATGAATTAGACCTCTCGAAGGAGTTGAAGGAAGGCATAGTGACGAGGGACCGCAGGAGGACGAGTTCCATGGAGAGAGACACTTTGTTTAGTTTGTGCAGAGGTTCTCAGAGGAAGAACGGATGGTCAGAATTATCTGAAGAGAGTTCACGAAGTCCCGTGAGCCATAAGATCTCATAGAAGAGTAGGGAAGTTATCATGAGTATTCCTAAAGGTTCTAAGCTCAGGAGGAGTAGGACCGTAGATCCAAGACACAAGGGCCATTGGATTTACATGTGGATTCCTATATCGGGTTTTTGTAGGTGAAAGTCCCATAAACTATGCAACGGGAATCACGATATCACAAACCGCGAAGTATCGAAGGCTAAAAGGATGGTGTGGGACTATAGGAGACAACGAGTGGATAGGTGGCACACTATCGACGTAGAAGTGAAACTCTGTTGACCTTTTTTCGGGTTTTTGTGGGGTAAAGACATGAATTCCTTGCATTAGGATTCACGATATAGCGAAGTCCGAAGTTTCGATGGAGTGAAGGACCATTGAAAGGTCAAAGCTTGTGAGCGCATCGGAGGTTCAGTATATCAGGTTTTGGGAATCACAGGAACAAGTTGCTTGACACTGCGACCACGAAAATCACGATAAGGAAAAGTCCAAAAGAGAAAGAGGAAGGGTCAGCATTGACTATTTTTGGGTTTCAGAGATTTGAGAGATAGGTGCTTGACCTACGGATTCGTGAAAGTGTGAAATCCGATCTCCTAAGTGCAAAGAGGGGATCTCACGAGAATTTGTTGTGGGTGCATATTTTCCGAAAGGAAAATAGAAGAGAATTTTAGAGTTCTTTGGGCCAGTGAAGGGAGAAAGATCCTGTTGGGATGGACCTTCCAACCTACGGGTTGAGGGGGGGGGGGGTTGCATCATCATTTTTGGTATTAGAGCGCAGAGATGTTATTTGATTTCTGAAGCAGAGAAAAAAGTAATTTCACCATGCCGCCAAGGAGAAGGGATAGGAAAACACCCGATCAGTCAGGGGATAGGGAAATGATGAGAAGAAGAGGTAGGAAGATGACTGATCTAGCCATGGAGAAAGAAATGTGTGATCTACGAGCTAGACTTGAAGACATGGAGACATCCCAAAGACACACAGTCATTGTTGGGGATCTAAGTGATTCTGAAAGTGAAATTGAGGCTGAACAAGAAGAAGAAGTTGTAGTTGAAGATGCAACAAATGAATGTTTGATCAGAGCTATTGAAAGAATGGGTGCAAGAGTAAAAATGGACATTCCAGTTTATGGGGGAAACTTGAATGAATAAGAGCTTCTAGACTGGATTAGAGCTCTAGACACATACTTTCACTATGAAGATGTCGAAGAAGACAAGAAGGTTAAGCATGCTGTCACTAGATTGAAGGGACATGCAACATTGTGGTGGGATGAACTACAAGCTGACAGATGCTGCAAGGGAAAGAAGAAGATCAAAAGTTAGGACAGAATGATCGCGAAGATGAAAGAGAAATTCATCCCCATAGATTACCATATTACTCTATTCAGGATAATGAAGAACCTGAGATAGAAGTTAATGACAATAAAAGAATACACTGAAGAATTATACAAACTGAACATTAGGGCAGGTCATCGAGAAAGCGATGATGAAAAAGTTGTCAGATACATGAATGGCCTGAGATACGACATCCAGGATGAGATGATCATGGTAACCATCCGAACAGTGGAAGATTCTTATCATATGGCTCTAAAAGCTGAAGAGAAGCTGAGCCAAAAGCAGCGTCAAAGAGGCCGAGGAAAAAGTCAACCCAGAGGAAAATTAGTTGCCCAAGATAAATATCAGAAGCCCAAAGAGGACTAGAAGAAACCTCAGACTCGAACTGAGAGAGGTGGAACCTCACAGCGAGGGCAATATGATGAACAAAGAGGGAAGCATACCGAACACGGGGGAGATTATGCTGATAATAATACTTTTCCTCGTACCAGAGGTAGAGGAAGAGGAAGAGGTGGAGTAATAACCTGCTTCACATACGGCAAGAATGGGCACAAGTCTTACGAGTGTCCAGATAAAAGGAATGATGGAGGAGAGACTCATATCGCCGAAGCATAGAAGCGAGATGTTGAGGCAGAAGACGCTGAAGGCGGAAGATCGCTGATGATGCGAAAATTTCTTTTGACACCAGAGAAGGAGGTGGAGAATTCATTCCAAAGAACCAGACTTTTCTAGACTTCTTGCAAAACCAAGGACAGGGTATGCAAGGTCATTGTGGACAGTGGTAGCACAGATAATCTCGTTTCTACAGAGATGGTAGAAAAGATGGAGCTGGAGACGATTGATCATCCAAGCCCATATAGGGTTTCGTGGCAACAAAAAGGACACCAGGTAACTGTCACTAAACAATGTTTAGTTGAATTTAAGATAGGAAGATATAATTATAAGATAATATGTGATGTTATTCTATGGATGTTTGTCATCTATTGTTGGGTAGACCATGGAAATATGACAGGAATGTGATTCATGATGGGAGAATGAACACATACACCCTAGAGAAGAATGGGAGGACTCACATGTTTCTTCCAATCAAGGATAAGGGGGTGAAACCAGAAGTAAGCAACACTGTACTTCTCATGAGTGGGAAGGAACTTCTTACATAGGTTAAGAAGAAGGAGGATCCACAGTTCATTGTGGTCAGGAAACCAAAGGTTATTTTGACTAGCAGAAGAGTGGATGATTTACCAGAAGAAGTTCAAGAACTGCTGGAAGAGTTCGCTGACATAGTAGTGGATGAACTACCTCATTCTTTGCCACCGATCAGAAGTGTGATTCATCATATTGATCTCATACCAGGAGCCATTTTTCCAAAAAAAGAAACGTACAGATTAATGACGTAGGAGAATGAAGAGGTCAAAAGACAAGTCCAGGATTTGTTGGACAAAGGTTTGGTCAGAGAAAGCTTGAGTTTGTGTGTTGTTCCAACAATACTTAGTCCGAAGAAAGACGGAGGCTGGAGGATGTGTACTGACTCGAGGGCAATCAACAAGATAAACATCAGGTACAAATTTCCAATTACCAAGGATGGATGATCTAATGGATTGCTTGAGTGGAGAAAACATATTTTCAAAGATTGATTTGAAAAGAGGTTATCGTCAAATCTGCATGAGAGAAGGTGATGAGTGGAGGACAACATTCAAACCAACGAAGGGTTGTATGAATGGATTATTATGTTGTTTGGATTAACAAATGCACTGAGTACCTTCATGAGGTTGATGAACGAAGTCCTGAGGGAGTTCATCAGAAAATTTGTTATTGTATATCTATATGACATACTGGTTTACAGTAAAACAATGGCAGAGGATGTGAAACATTTGGCTACAGTGATGCAGAAATTACAGCAGGAGAAGCTGCTAGTAAACATGAATAAGTCCTCATTCATGAAGACATAACTCATTTACTTGGGGTTTGTTATTTCTGTAGATGATTTGAGGATGGATCAAGATAAGGTGGAGGTAATCAAGAATTGGCCATCACCGAACAATATTTTTGAGGTGAGAAGTTTTCACAGATTGGCTAGTTTCTACTGGAAGTTTATCAGAAATTTCAGTGGAATTAGTGCACTGATGATGGATACAGTGAAAAAAAGACACAAGTCTTTTCACTGGAAAGAAGAGGCTGAAAAGAGTTTTAATCTGTTGAAGAGGAAGATTACGGAACAACCAGTTCTAGTGTTGCCAGATTTCCAAAAGACATTTCAAGTGAAATGTGATGCAAGTGGTTTTGCAATAGGTGCAGTCTTGAGTCAAGAAGATAGGCCGATAGCATACTTCAGCGAGAAGTTGAATGAAGAGAAAGTAAAATAATCCACTTATGATAAGGATTTTTATGCTATCATTCAAGCATTGAAGAAATGGAGACATTACTTGATACCGAAGGAGTTTGTCTTGTACAGTGATAATCATGCATTGCAGTTTGTGGCTCAACAAGAAAAGTTGAATCAGAGACATGCTAAATGGGTTGAGTATATGCAAAATTTCACTTTTGTGATTAAACATATTTTAGGTACTGCTAACAAAGTTGTTGATGCTTTGAGCAGGAAGTGATTTCTATTGCATGACTTCAAAGTCAAAACGTTAGGTTTTGATGGTCTCAGGGACATGTACAAGGATGATCCAGGTTTTAAGGAGGCATATGAAGTAGCTGGGAATCCCATTCTCATAGACAGAAGCCAATGGATAGAATACATGATCCAGGAAGGATTATTGTTTAAAGGTAATCAGTTGTGTATTCTGAAATGCTCCATGAGGGAGAATTTGCTAAAGAAGAAACACAGTGGAGGATTGGCAGGGCACTTTGGTCACGGCAAGACATTTGCAAAATTGAATGAGTCATATTTTTGGCCGGGAATGTGAGAAGACTTCAAGATATTCGTGGACAGATGCAAAATTTTCCAGCATTCGAAGGGAAGGAAACATAATGCAGGGTTTTATCAACCATTTCCCATACCTGAGAGGTTATGGGATGCAATCAGCATGGATTTTGTATTGGAGTTTCCAAGAACACAAAGGGGTTTTGACCCAATCTTCGTGGTGGTGGATAGATTTTCCAAGATGGCACACTTCATTCCATGTCAGAAAACCAGTGATGCAACTCACATTGCGAATCTATTTTTCAAAGAGGTCATTCGACTTCACGATTTGCCAAGGAGTATAGTTTCTGATTGAGACACTAAGTTCATAGGACACTTCTGGAGGACCTTATGGAAGAAGCTGGGAACTAACTTTTCATTTAGTTTGGCTTATCATCCTCAGATGGATGGACAAACAGATGTGGTAAACAAAAGTTTGGGAGACTTGCTGAGAAGCTTGGTGACAAAACACCACAGCCAGTGGGATAAGATATTACTGCAGGCAGAATTTGCTTACAACGACTCAGCTAACAGAAGCACAGGACAGAGTCCATTTCAGATTGTCTATGGCATGTAGCCGAGAGGAATTTTTGAGCTGAGAGATTCATAACAAAATGCAACTAGGAGCACTAGTGCAGAAGATTTCGCATAGGCGATGAAAGAACTTCACAGCCAGGTGAAGGAGCGATTGAAGAATTCAAGCTAGGAATACAAACGCAGAGAAGATCAACACATGAGACAACTTCAATTTGAGGTTGGTGATTTGGTTCTGGCACATTTGAGAAATGAAAGGTTCCCAAGAGGAACATATAATAAACTGAAGATAAAGAAAATCATACCATGTAAGGTCTTGAAGAAATTTGGGACGAATGCTTACGAGATTGAATTACCTGATGGGATCAAAATTTCTCCGATATTCAATATCTCAGATTTGTACCCATATAAAGCTGAGGAAGCAGGGATAGGAAATGAGCAGCCAGTGATCCAATGGACAAAGCAGATGCCAGTTGGAGATAAGCCGCAGATGGAGCGCATACTGGACAAAAGAGTGAGCAAGAAGACCAGGCAGAAGCAATAATTTGAGTACTTGGTCAAGTGGAAAGGCCATCCAGTTGAAGATTCCAGCTGGGAGAATGAAGTGGGGATCCAGAGGCATGGACACACCATACATGAGCTCATGGATAGGAGCCCATGAAAATTTTCAAGTAAGGGAGTATGATGCAGGAGCATCTCAAGCGAGCAAACGCAGAGGCAAAAGACAGTTGGACAAGCACCCAACACAAATTTTGAAATTGTCTTGAAGTTAATACGCCAATCTTAAATGAGATAATTAAGAAGGAGCACCCTTGTAAAATGTAATCGGACCTTGAGCGATCCGCTCTTGTCCTTAGTAGGTAGAAGGCATTTATAGTAGTAAATGCAAGTAGGTAGAATTGAATGTGTAGATTAGACAGTTTTAGAGTGCAAGAGGGAAACGGGATATAGACACCCTTAGTGTATATTGTAACATTATTCTAGAGAGCATAGAAGAGAAGAAAAGAGAGCTGTGTAGCATACTCCATGTACAAAAGTTCTGAATTAATACAAGAAAGTTGTGATTCAGACTCATGGTGTCCATATATTCTCTGTGTATGCATCTTTGAATATTATGCTCATGAATGTTTTACTCTTTCTGTCATGCAATTGATTTTATGCTATGTATGAATGATTTCTTGTTGAATGTTTGAAATCTGAGAGTAAAGGGAAAAGGAATGAGTTTCAATTGTTTCTCTATTTGAGCAAGAGTTCCTGCGAGGAGTGTAGTTGAATTGTCCGCAAGGAGTGCGTCGACAAGGTGTTCAGAGGTTTATCTCTGAAAGCTCACGAGAGATATCTTTTGTTCTCATTCACACTAGAGGTGCAGCCAGGAACATGAGTTGTGCAAGGAGTGCGCAGGCTGAGTAAAGTCTTAGAGTTTCAAATCTGAGCGAAGTATTGAGAGACTCCTGCTGGAGGTGTGCACAGAGTCGAAGGATTTCAACACTTGGAAGTGTTTGAAAGTCTGCCGCAAAGGAGTGTGTGCAAGAGTTTTCTGAAAGATTCACATTTAGGTAAATCTCAGAAGGAATTAGACCTCTCAAAGGAGTCGAAGGAAGGCATAGTGACGAGGGACCGCAGGAGGATGAGCTCTGCGGAGAGAGACACCTTGTTTAGTTTGTGCAGAGGTTCTCAGAAGAAAGAAAAGATGGTCGGAATTCTCTGAAGAGATTTCACAAAGTCCTCTGAGCCGTCCGATCTCACGGAAGAGCAGGGAAGTTATCATGAGTATTCATAAAGGTTCTAAGCTCAGGAGGAGTAGGACCATAGATCCAAGCCACAAGGGCCGTTGGATTTACATGTGGATTCCTATATCTGGTTTTCGTAGGTGAAAGTCCCGTAAACTTTGTAGTGGGAATCGCGATATCATGAACCGCAAAGTCCTGAAGGCTAAAAGGACAGTGTGGGATTATAGGAGACAGCGAGTGGATAGGTGGCACACTATCGACGTAGAAGTCAAACTCTGTTGACCTTTTTTCAGTTTTTGGTGGGGTAAAGACCCAAATTCCTTACATTAGGATTCATGATATAGAAAAGTCTGAAGTTCTAATGGAGTGAAGGATCGTTGAAAGGTCAAATCTTACAAGCGCATCATAGCTTTGGTAAATCAGGTTTCGGGAATTGTGGGAACAAGTTGCTTGACATCGCGACCGCTGAAATCGCGATAAGGAAAAGTTCGAAAGAGAAAGAGGAAGGGTCAGCATTGACTGTTTTCGGGTTTCAGAGATTTGAGAGACAGGCGCTTGACGTACGGATTCACGCAAGTGCGAAATCCGATCTCCTAAGTGCAAAGAGGGGATCCCGTGAGAATTTGTTGTGGGTGCATATTTTCCGAAAGGAAAATAGAAGAGCATTTTAGAGTTGTTAGGGCTAGCGAAGGGAGAAATATCTTGTTGGTGTGGACCTTCCAACCTGTGGGTTGAGGTGGGGGGGGCTGCATCATCATTTTTCTTGAGGATATTGTCAGAGGAATGTCACAGGGGGCACCTATTGCTAGGAATTTTTGGCTGAGGGGCTCGGAGACCGTAAGGAATCCCGAAGCTAGGGAGATGGATAGGTTGTTCCTAGCTGCCTGGCAGGTTAGTCGATTTTGGGTAGAGCTTCAGACAGAGTTGGAGAATAGCATCACTTTGAGGTATTTTCATTATTATGTTGTGTTATATAGTTTATTATCATGTTGCTCATAAATTGTAATTCTGTTGAATGGTTATATGTTGAATAATGAATGGTTATATGATAAATAATGAAGGGAAAAGAATTTAGGATCACATTTATATATATTTAAATTTATGTTTTTAAGGATTTGGTGGAGAGACCTTACACATGGTATCAGAGCTCTAGTTTAAAATATGGAGCCAAGGGCCTACCTACCCACCCATCCTCTTAAATCTTGACAGAAAACTATGTTTTGTGTCATGCAAACAACCCTAAAAACCTCTAAAACTTTAAAACTATTGACTTGCACAAGTAAAATCCTTGAAAAGGGTTATATAAACATAAATAAATAGATTTATAAATAATCTATTTATGGAAAACGTATAAATATTGGCCAAGGTCCAGCTCCAGCTCCACCTAACCTGCAATCCAAGCACACAATATTTGTTTTTTACATAGATATAAATATAAATAAGAATATACATACTGAAATTTTTTAGCACATATATAGACATAAATATAAAATAATATATATATTATATATAACTATTATTATGCACAAAATAAAGATAACAAATCTCTCTCATAAATAATGGTTTCATTCATTAGATTTCAGACAAGGCTGAAACAAAAGTTAATTATAATCATTGGGAGTATCTTGTTTTATTCCAACAAAAGAAAAGAAAATACAAAGCACCTGTGTACCTAATACAACTATACAACTTTGGGGCCTTTGATTTTCTTTTTGTATATATATATATATATACAAAAAGAAAATCAAAGGCCCCAAAGTAAAGAGATGACCACCAGGTAATACAAGCCCTTATCTCAGAAATACTAAAAGAAAAATAAATAAATAAATAAAATAAAAAAGGAATCTATCCTTTATTTGTGAATTTCACTCTACCTTACACTTATGTACTTCTAAGTCATAGTACAAGAGAAGACTGAGAAATTTTCCCAAAAAAAGGTCAAATGAATCTATGAGAGAATAGATAAGCATGACTTCCAAACACACAAGGAAAAGAGCTATTGTTTTAAATACAAAAAAAATAAAAATTATTAAAAAAATAATCATTTCAGAACATTTTGATATGGAAATCTATTAAAATAGTGAGGAATATCTTAAATACCAAGAAAAAAAAGGCAGATGATGGAAATCATCTTGTTGGATCTTTCCCAATAAGTTGGATTGGTAGAAGCCTTCCATAAATTGCTTGTTGGTTTATGAGTAAGGGGCCTTAGGCCAATAAGTAATTGAAAGAGTTGTTCACCTTATTCTCGTCAATCAATCAATCCTATCACCTACCCGTTGTTACCCGATTTCTGTCACTTTCACATTTATTATTCTAATTTTGGGGTAATTGCACTAGATAGACACTGATGTAACCATACTGAGTGGCATGGTGACCTTGCCTCTATGTCGCTTTGATGCAATGATGCAACCTAAACTCTATGCACTTCATTTTGAAAGGAAAGAGTTCACACGGAGCCAAAGCTCGTGCAGACCATGAGCCAAGCCAACACATAAACCATACACAGAGCCCAGCGCTAAGCCTTATGACTGTTAATGATGTAAACTTATTTGTTACCTTTGTAGGGGTCAGTGGCCTGAATTCCTGAAGAAAGAAGAGAGAAAAACTTTTCCTAAGAAAATAAGATTCATTCTCCTTTGTAAAAACCCTATAAAAAGGGAAGTTCACAGGTTGCTATATAGGCAGGATGCAAGAATTCTTGAGTCTCGCAGGTTTCACCATAGCTCGGTTGCAAGAGTTTCGCAGCTTTCTCTATAGGTAGGGTGAAAGAATGCCTAAACGTGGGAAAAACAAGTTTTTTCTCGAATCTTCTAGAAGGAGAAACTTCCATGGTGATGTGGCATCCGAATGGTTTGGATCTTACTCACTTTCATGATTTGGTGGGATCATCCTAACCTCCTCCCCTTATCCTCTTCAAATTATAAAAGGAGAGGAGTTCTCATGGAAAAAGTTAGCTTTAGGGGAGCTTGGTGCTTTTGGGATTGGCTAAGTTGGATTTGGCTTGGAATTATTAGCTTGGTTAGAGTGGTTTTGAGTTTTGCCTTTGTCAAGATAGATTGTGAATAATATTAGATCTGTGCTCTCGGAATTCTTGTATTGAAATGTGTGGGGAAAAAAGGACAGTTGGAAGGGACCTTACGACATCAAGGCCATGGTTGTAATCTCTCTTTCACATTTAATATGATACAGTAATATGATCCTTTCCTATAAAGCTTGTTGTGTTTTATTGTATGATTCCTTGATCACATACATAGTCTTATATTGAGTTTATGCTATTACTATCACTTTGGTTGGTTCTGTTCTTTTGCAGGTTCATCATTGTATGAGCGTTGGAAGGGAGCTAGGATGGAGATGGTGAGAGGAAGCGACATTTAAATGGTATGTCACTCATCCCTCTTTAGTTAGTAAATTCAATATCTAAAACTTAAGGAAAGTGTCATGTTCTAGATCTAGGTGGATCTATGGAGATCAATTAGTGTCCACACCTACCGATTAGTTCGATAACAATCGAGGAGGATCAATACCATACAACACACAATCTAGCGCAAGAGCCGAGCCAAGGAAAAGAATAGAACACCCAGCCCAACCCTCAAGCGACAAGCCATGAGAAAAATCTAATGGGGAAGTTTTATATTGCACTACTCATCGTGCTCCTTGTCATATTGTAGCGTCGCTCGCTCTGCAAGAGTCTTTGAAACCCTATACACCCAAGCATAGTGGAAGGGACTAATGCATTGAGTGTCAATCCAGGGAGAAAGGAAAGAGTTCACACAGAGCCAAAGCTCGTGCAAACCATGAGCCAAGCCAACACATAAACCATACACAGATCCCAACGCCAAACCCACCAGACCCTACCTTAACTCACAACACATGTCACATATCAAAGTCTAGAACACACACACAAAGATCCAAGGAGAAGCCCAATGGAGGAGTATGGTGAATGCACTATGCATAAACACACCCAAGTAGACCTGTAAAAATAAAAAAATGTCCGAAAACAACTAATCTTACAAAGAAAAAAGCCTCTTCACGAAAACAAGTTTAAAACAAAAAAAAAATAGAACACCATAATGGAACCCGCAACCTACTGGTTGAAGAAGCCATGAGCTAGAAGAGGAAGCTCACAAAGGAAGCCCACAAGGGGCGACCACACCAACACCTCCTCTACGCATAGGTTCTCTGTCACCATGAGCATTATGCAGAGTGGGAAAGAGGAGAGGAAGGAGGATTTGGTGAAGCGAGGGTTGGGGGTGTAGGGTTTTGGGGGATGAGATCTCGGGGGGAACATTGGCCTCATGCAAGGACCCATTGCCAGACTTTTAATTTTTATTTATTTAATTGTATTTTAATTACTTTATTTTCTATTTTTATTTTTATTTATTTATTTATATTATTATCATTTAATTTAGTTTTAAACTTTAATTGTTTAAATTAGTTTAAATGTTAATTATTTAATATAAAACAATAGATATATATATATATATATATATATAAATTTATGCTTTAAAATAAAACTAATTAATGTGAATAATCAAAGGTGATTAATTAATTGTACTGGTTAATTAAATTAGTGATTAATTAAGTATTTGAGTACGATACCAATAGTAATATTAATTTTCTGGATTAAATTGAATGCGTTGATTAAGGTAACAAAAACTTAGGTTAAAGTTTAATCTAGATTTTTAGTTTTAATAATTAATCCACATTATGTTAAAAATCACATTAATTTGTTTTGAATGAAAAGTTTAAGGACTTAGACCATGATAAGGGGGAGGGGGCTTCATGCGCGCTAACAAGGTAAGTTAGAGAAATTGGCGAGTCTGGTACAATGCTGGCGTAACTACCAAGGTGAGAGAGTAAGTAGTTTTCTTAGGCGAAGACATCGAGCTTAGATGATTTAACCCTGACCTAGCCACTTCCCCTAAAGAGAGTAACGCCTTTTTACAGATAAGTAAAAAAAAACTTACTCCTAACCCTGTTTTCAAGTTTAAGTTGCGCAAACATGAATTTCCCTAGAATCTCCCTGACAAACTTTTGGTGGATGCAGATTCAATTATAGAGGATGGTTAGGACTCAAGGAAATCAAGGCAGAGGGGCATCATTGCAGGGACCACCAACACCAGCACCACCATCACCTCAATTAACTCTCATTCTATGCTCCTTGGATTCCATAAATGAGACTTTAATGGGGCATCAACCAGCAAGGATCGAAGTGGAGCCCCCACCATCTGGAATGGGTAATCCTGAAGAATCGAGGGATTCAAGGGGAGGGCCTACATATGAGAACATCAGTAGAGAACTACAGAAGATCAAACTTTCAGAGTTCGTTGGGGTTTGTGCCAGTGAACGTGCAGAGGCATGTTTGGAGGGAATGACACGATGTTTCACCTTAAGATACTATGCTTCCACATCAAAGGCAATGATAGTGATTTTTCAGTTGAGGTACAATGCCTTGAATTGGTAGGGAAACCTGGAGAGGTAGTTTCACCTTACCCCAGACATCATCTCTTGGGAAATTTTTGAGGAAAGGTTCCAAAGGAAATATCTACCATATTACTACAAGGAACAATAGGTGGGAGCATTTCATGCTCTAGTACAGGGAAACAAGACCGTGGAAGAGTATGATATTAGGTTCATGGAATTGGTAAAATATGTTTTGTACATGGATAATGATCAACGACAGGAAGAACACTTTGTCTATGTGTTAAACCCTAAGATAAGGGCCATGGTACGGGTGTGGAAACCATCTTCAGTAGCAGAAGCAATTGAAAATGCACGTTATGCTGAGGAACACATGAGATTAAATGGATGTATGCAATCAAACTTTCCACATCATCCTGGATTTGTGGGGAAGGCCCCTAGGACCTTCTCCAACGGAGGGAGCTCTAGACCACCTCCTTATGGTAATGGAGTTGCACCAAGGACAATTTCTATAGGTATTTCAATGGTAGCATGTGCAACATCCCGCTCATCACCAACGATGCAAGTAGGTCCATGACCATCTCAAGGAGTAGCTATTAGGGGCAGGGGTTCCAAGGGAAGGAACTAATTTTATAGATCGTCATAGAGCAGGGCACAGGTTCAATATCTTGTTATGTGTTGGGGATGTGGAGGACCCCATTACCAGCATGACTGCCTAGAGTTGCAAGCAGTATTTGTGCATAGAGAAGGAAAGGCCCTGATGGGAAGAGCAAGTGGCAGCCACCAGATTTATGAAGCAGTTAGTAATATCTAGGCAAAACATCAATCCACGGTGGTGGAGTCATCATGTACGCTAAATCATATCAATGTTAAAATTTTGTTTGATTCTGGTGCTACAGATAGTTTCATTTCACCATCTACATTAGAAAAGAGTGGGTTGGCAACCTACGAGCAGAATGACTTTAAACAAGTCGAGATGTCTTCAGGGGAAAACAAGTGGTAGGACCTAGCACTGATAATTGTCTAGTAGACCTGGGAGTTTGTACTACCAGGTTGAAAGTATATGTCATTGCTCTCGGTACGTATGACATAATCATTGGAATGGATTGGTTAGAGGCCCATCGAGCTATGGTAGATTGTTTCACAAAAAGGGTTATTTTTGTTGACGATGAAGGAAGGCCAGTAGAGATCCACGGTGTACAGAGAAAGGTGTATCTATGCTTTATCTCAACTATGAAGGTTAAGTGGTGCATGAGGCAAGGGTGTCAACTATATGTAGTGGAAGCAGTGAATGAAAGGAAAGGACCCTCCTTGGATCAATACCCTGTGTTGTCAGAATTTAAGGATGTTTTTGCGAAAGACTTGCTAGGCTTACCTCCTGAGAGGGAGCTTGATTTTACTATTGAGCTAAAACCTAGTGCACAACCAATTTCCAAGACTCTGTATAGGATGATAGCTCCAAAAATTTGTGAGTTGTAGATGTAGTTGAAAGAGCTACTCGACTTAGGGCTAATAAGGCCCAGTGTTTCACCTTGGGGTGAACCACTAATTTTTATGAAGAAGAAGGATGGTTCCTTACGATTGTGTATAGATTACAAGGACTTGAGCTGTGCTACAGTGAAAAATAGGTACCCAATGCCACAAATAGATGATATCTTCGATAAGGTGAAAGGAGTGACGGTATTCTCAAAAATTGATTTGCAATCAGGTTATCATCAGTTAAGGATTAAGCAAGGCAATATTCCTAAAACTTCCTTTCAAAATTGGATTGGGCATTACGAATTCGTTGTAGTACCTTTCGGATTGACCAATGTACTAGCAGTATTCATGAGCCTCATGAATGGTGTATTCGGGAAGTACTTAAACCACTTTGTACAAGTCTTTCTAGATGATATCCTCATATATTCCAAGAACGAAAGAGAACATGAGGAACACTTACGAGTAGTGTTGTCCTTCCTTAGAGAGAACAAATTGTATGGGAAGTTGTCGAAGTGTTCTTTCTTCCAGAAAGAAATTCACTATTTAGGTCATATCATTTCCGGTGAAGGAATCTCTGTGGATCTAGAAAAGGTAAAGGCCATTATGGAATGGCCAGTGCCGAAAAATGCTCATGAGGTAAGAAGCTTCATGGGGCTAGTAGGTTATTATCGAAGATTTGTGGAAGGGTTATGAAAAATAGAGAAACCCATCACCACTTTACAGTGCAAGGGGGTCAGGTATGAATGGACAAAAGAATGTGATAGTGCATTCATCGAGATTAAGAGGTTACTAACAAGTGCGCGGATTCTATGAGTGTCGGATATGGAAAAGGACTTCACAGTCTGCATGGATGCCTCGAAGCAAGGGTTCGAGGTTGTGCTAATGTAGGATGGAGGAGTGATAGATTATGTGTCAAGGAAGTTGAAAAAACATGAGGAGCTTTACGCTACTCATGATTTAGAATTGGCAGTTGTAATGCTAGCTCTAAAACTTTGGAGGCGCTATCTAGTGGGGAAAAACTTTGAGCTCAAAACTGACCATCAAAATTTAAAACATCTCTTCACTAAAGGGATCTGAATTCTAGGAAAAGGCGATGGAGTGAGTTTTTGAGTGAGTACGATTTTGGAATTTATTACATCAAGGGAAAAGAAAATGTGGTTGTGGATGCCTTGAGTAGGAGACCACGTGTCTTCTCCTTGGTAGCCTTAAAAGTCAATCTGAGGGAACGTGTGTTGACACAACTCCTTGGAGACAGTTGGTATTTAAATCTTACTTCAAACCTCCAGAGTGGGAGGTAGTTAGATCCAAAGTATGATGGATATAGCCTGGAAGTAGATGGATTATTAAGATATAGAGGAAGGATGTACATCCCTGAAGGTGGGGATATTTGAAGTATCATACTGAGGGAATCTCATAGAGAACTTTATTGTGCACATCTGAGTGTGAAGAAAATGTATGCATACATGAGGAAGCTCTTCTCTTGGGTAGGAATGAAGCATTATGTAGTCCGTTTCATCGTAAAGTGCCTCATGTGTCAACAAGTGAAAGCCAACCACCATCACCGGACAGGTCTCCTACAACCACATGATGTTCCTATCTCCAAGTGGGAAGTCATTTCTATGGATTTTGTTGTGGGGCTGCCACTCACATCTCATCGACACAATGCCATCCTTGTGATAGTTGCTAAGTTGACCAAGAGTGCTCATTTTATTCCAGTTAGAGACACTTACGATGTCACTTGTAATATAGCTCATATTTCCATAATAAAGAAAAAAATTGTTATCTTCTTCCTACCTAAGTTCCTGGTGGAAGGTAAGATACTAGTCATACTACTCTGATGTCAGCTTGATTACAAGAAATATGCTATATATAAAAAAAAAACTTGTTATAAGAATCTATTATAAAATCATACTAACACTCCAAGTTCTAAACATACCACAAGGTATCTCATCCATCTCATGTTACTTAATCATGAGTAAAAATATGAAGGAACCCAAGGCTTATAACAAATCCCTTTCATCCTTATTCTTTACCTTATGCATTATAGGGCTTTGTAAATAATTGGGGTCTTGTAGCTTATGTTAAAATTCATCTTTATCATAAAGTTTTGTCTACGCACATAATCTGTAGGTTGGTTTTAAATCCTAGGGTGTCTTAACTAGTTTTCGGTCAGTAAAGTCATGGGGCGAGTTTTCCCACTGGGTAGCTAACACAACTACCAAGTCATGGTCATTTAGTGATTCTTAGAACTGGTGGTCGAATGTTGTGAGGTAGTTACTCCAAAATCCAGTGGAAGGATGACAACTCAGATCGAACTTCTGATTCAACTAATGTCGGGGGTATGCAATCTTCCTTTGAATTATGAAGGGTGTCAAATCATGAAGTTCCTTAAGTGGTAGAGATGGTCCTCTATCACAATAGTTAATTCTATGCATATTCATTAATGAAAGTCCTGTTAACATCATTGAATTCATCTGGCTCCACCAACGAAACACCCTACCGACCCTATCCTCATCACATGGCTATCTATCCTTTATACTCCCCAACATTTATTTTGAGGTGGAAAGGTGTCGTCTAGGGTTTAGGGTAAGCCCATGGTTTGTCATTTCTGAGTTTTGTTTTGCTACAAAGGGTTTTGTGTATCGCATTGTTCTCCTTGAGGCCAAGTGTGATATCCCCCAAAAATAAATATTTTTTTTATTTTTGTGTGCTGGACATTTATTTCTATTTTTGGGAAATTCGAATCTGGAAAATGTTTTCCATTTATGGAAATTCCAAATTTTGAATTTAATAATTGTGTTTAATTATTGTGACTGTTGAGTAGAGATTTGTCTGGACTCAACTAACTATTTGACTATGACACTTGTATCACAACATAATATTTATATTAACTACAGGAGGACAAATGGAACAACCAGGTTAAAAAATCAGCTGACCATGACTCCATGAGTGGGGAACATGTTGGAACTGCCTCTTAGATGATTATGAGAAGTGGAAAATCATAGATTTGGCCACTGTAAGACCCTAAAAATCAGGGATTAAGAGAGCTACGAAAATCCCCAGAGGAGGGAAAAGGACCTGTGCAAAAGATTGATAAATAGCATATGCGAGGAGGCAGGACGCTGCCAAGTGTGCTGGGAAAGGACTCCTGAGCTCTCTTGCTATTATGAACACTGTGGATTGAGTGTGAGGCAAGAGGATCCTACTAAAACATAATTGACTTGTTGTTATGAGCACTGTTGAGTAAGTGTGAGGCAAGAGGATAACTGTTGGAATTGAAAGACATTGTTGAGGAGGAGTTTCCAAGTTCACCCTCATTGATTCATGGTCAGGCTAGGGGGTGAATCGAGCAACTAGATTTGGCTGCCCTGTTCTATGGTTGGGAGGAACATGGTTGTTCCTTTTGTCTTCTTGTATATTGGATTCAGATATGTTGATCTACCCCTCTCTATTATGAATGACTATGTTTTTATTTCGATGTCTTATTAAAGTCGAATTGGAATGATGCCCACTCTCTGTCTGAATGATTATTTTGATGCATTGTATTGATTAAGTTGGAACTGTAACATTTTCCATTTTTGGTTTGTTATGGGGAATATATGTGAATAATATTTGTAATTATAGTTCTATGGAAAGGGAGATTTACGACAATGAGGTACATCCCTTCTGTAGATACATCCCCAGGAAACCAAACTCGGATCCCTCGAAACATCTTTTATAATGACCAATCTCTGATGGAACGATATTCTTAATCATGTATTTACATAGATCCACAGATCCGGTACTGTTGATGTTTAATGCATTGATTAAAAAAGGCTCTAAGTGAATATTATAAGAATTTACCTTATACATAAAAACAAATTATCCTTTGTTCCTTTTTGTGCGTGGAAAAGTCCTAAGACCTTAGGCTTTCAGAATTTTGTGAGGAAAACTCAGTCCAAATTTCTTTTCACCTTTCAAAGGTTCATGTATATTGATGTATGGATTCTGAACTCGCAAAGTTCTAAATCCTGAAACCCCGAAGCTCCCCCTTTTCACATTTCAGAAGTTGATTACATAAGAGGTTTGGGGCATTTGAACTCACGAAGTTATGAACCCCAAAACCCTTAAATGCAGGGCTTCTTCTTTTTGCATTTTAGAAGTTGGTTACATAAGAGGTTTGGGGCATTTGAACTCATGAATTTTGGAACCCCGAAACCCTGAAATGCGGGACCCACCTTCTCCTTTTCGCATCCTTTCAAAAGTTTATTTTGTTGGATGTTTGGAGTTTGAAACCTTGAAGCTTTCACTTTTCGGAATTCAAGAGTTGTAGTTTTTTGTTGTTTGGTAGTTGAAAACCCCGAAACACCGAATCCCAAAATCCCAAAGTGTTAATTCCTCATCCTTTCACTTTTCGGAATTCGGAAATGGTTGTGTTATGTTGTTTTACATTTGAAACCCTGAAAACCCGAATCCTAAAATCCCGAAGTGTTAATTCCTCATCCATTCACTTTTGAGAATTCAGGAATGGTTGTGTTATGTTGTTTAACATTTGAAACCCCAAAAACCTGAATTTTGAAATCTCAAATTGTTGGTTCCACGTTCTTTTCTTTTCGTAATTTCGATAATTGTTGTGGTTGATGTTTTGGCCTTTGAAGTCGCGATATTTCGAACCCCGAAGTCCCGAAATGTTAGTTCCACATTCCTTTCCTTTCGCAATTTTGGGAATTTTTATATGTCTATGTTTGGGCACCGAAACTCACAAAGTTTCGAACCCCGAAATCCCAAAATGTGGGTCTCACCTTTTCCTTTTTCACATTTCATAAATTTGTTGATGTTGTTCTTTGGACACTTGCACTTGCGAAATCCCGAACTCCGAATTCCCGAAGTGTTGATCACCTTTCGCAAATTTGGGAGTTGTGTGTGTTGATGATTGACTTGGGTATCCACGAGATCCCAAACCTAGGAACCCCGAAGTGCTCGACATCTCCTCGCAAATGAGGGAATATTGTGTATTAATGTCTGGCTCTTGTACTCGCGAAACCCCGAATCTCGTAACCCCGAAATGTTGGACACAATTGTTCTGTATTTCCGAATTTCGACAAACAATAGGGTCCTTCATTTTGTTAGCTACTCATGATCATTGAAACCTGATTGACCTCTGTTTCCTTCACAAAGCTGTAGGAACTTAGAAGAAAACTTATTGTTAAGGGAACAACTCTATTAATGTAATGAATAGACTGGTAAAAGAACGTTGGAGAATCTTCATTCCGGATAGAGGTATGGGAGTAACAGACCATGTTACAATTCGACTGTATTGCAGACATAAGGAATTTTTTTTATGTAGGGTTCTTGGTCATAAAAACCCCAAAGTTCCTTGTATTGTTAAGACCGTGGTAGAGTTATAGGTACTAGCATATAAGAGAGTAATTATAAATTTCAAGATCTTAATTAAACATTGAAGTGATGAGTAGATACTCATTGTATCGTCGATTAGAAAACTTAAGTTGAACGGTAAGGACAAACGATGATAGTAAGGACTCTAACGAACCCTCGGACTCAAGACTTCTAACATAAATCTTACTTACTTGAGATCTCGAAACTTTTCAAGGATAAATGTACAATTTGCTTTTTTATTTTTTTTTATGATGATTTTTGAGGTACATTACATATGGTATCAGAGAAAAAGTTACAACACTAGGCTTGAACAGGGCCACATTAATTGCTTAGTATATATTCTGATTTATGAAAAAAACTAATAAATCGTGTGGATTACAATTAAAAATCTTTTATATTTTGTGTTGAATAATGGCAGCCCAAGAAGGTGTAGAAATTAGGGTGGAAGAGAATCTGCAACAAGGACCTCCTAGAGATCCAAGACAAAATAGTGACAGAATCTCACCCACAGAGATGTTGGAAACAAAGAGAAACCTTATAGTTGAACTACAGGTTTTCAAGGTCAACAATGAAAAATTGAAGAAGGCACAACAGGAATAACAAGAGATAAATGAAGTCCTGCTGCGTAGTATAGTAACAAAGAAAATCCCAAAATATGATAACCTTGAGGAAGAGGTCAGCAAAAGGGCTTCCAAGAAATCTGGTGTGAAAACAGAAAAAGGAGACAGTTCGTCTGAAGGGACGCCTTCAGTTGAAGAGAAAACCATACCAGACAAAAGAAGAAAACAAACAGGCCACCTTGAAGGAGAATTTAAAAAGACTAAACCAACTAATTTTGATGGAGAATCTAGTACAGGAGAAGAAGTCGAGGCATGGTTGTTGGACATAAAAAAATACTTCCAAATCTACAACTATTCAAGTAACATGAAAGTCAGAATGGCCATTTACAATCTGAAGGGGAAGGCTAGCATTTGGTGGCAGGACCTGAAATTTTCCAAGGGTCTAAAGGAGAAACAGTTGGAATGGTCTGACTTTAAGAAGTATTTTAAGAAACAATACCTTTTTAAAAGCTATTATGAAAGGAAAATGAAAGAATTCTATGAGTTACGACTCGGAAAAATGATGATGGAGGACCTTATAAATAAATTTTTGGAGCTACTAAGGTTTGTACCATACATCCGGGAGGCTAAGGTAAAAATCTAGAAATTCTTAAGCTATTTACCACAGTCCTACAGGGACAGAATTGAGTTTGACAACCCCAAATCCTTGAGTGAGGCATTCAGGAAAGCACGAATGTGCTATGACCAGTATAAACAGTGGGTAGAGTTTCCTAAGACCTGGAAGGATAAGAAGCAGGATGGAATAAACCAATGGAAGAAGGGATACCAGCCAACTCCTTATCGGAATGTAGCAAAAAGATTCCCACGGAAGGATCTTAACTCTAATCATCTGAATACGCAAGGTAGCGGTAAACTGGTAAAACTGGGAACAAAGAGGTTTGGGGACAAATCCCATGAACCATTAAAGTGTTGGGAGTGTGGAGAGCCCCATCTAAGGAGGAACTATTCATGTTTAATTGCACCAAACAGAACCATTGTTCACAATTTGCAGGAAGCCTCGACAGTGGGTGACATGGGAAGAAGTCTGCATCGGATAAATGTAGCCATAGATGGTTGACAAGATGACCACCAATCCTCGGTGGTAGAGATCGAAGGTAAAATCCATGACACTCAAATTTCTATTTTAATTAACCTTGGAGCTACGTTAAGTTATATTACTCCTGATGTAGTAGAGTCTAATAAACTTAAGAAACAAAAGCATGCAAAATCTTGGCTTGTACAACTAGCAACAGGGACTAAAAGAAAAGTAGTTAACTTTATTTCTGATCTTGAGTTCAGCTTAGATGGTCAAAATATAAGAACCAATTTGAACATCCTACCACTAGGATATTATGATATGATCATCAGGATGGATTGGTTGGAACAACACAAAACAATACTAGACTGTTATACAAAGATAATTTTGGCACTGTTAGAACAACCCAAGGTATACCAAAACCTATGTTAGTCAGAAAAGTTTCAGTGATGCAATTAAAGAAATGTATTAGAAAGGGATGTCAATTTTACGCCATCCAAGTAACGGATCTATTAGAAAAAGAAGATAATCCCAAGTTAGAAGACTTTGTTGTCCTGCGTGAATTCAGAGACATGTTTGTTGATGAGATACCAGAATTTCCTCCTAGGAGAGGGATAGATTTCTCCATAGACTTACTACCCTGATCAGCCCCTATCTCAAAAGAACCCTACATAATGAGTATACCAGAACTGACAGAATTAAAAATACAATTACAAGAGCTGTTAGACAAAGAATATATCAGACCAAGTGTCTCACCATGGGGAGCACGAGTGCTCTTTATGAAAAAGAAAGATGGTACTCTAAGACTATGTATTGATTATAGACAACTGAACAAAGTGACCATTAAGAAAAAATACCCCTTACCTAGGATAAATGATCTGTTCGATCAAGTTGGTGGGGCCAAGATCTTCTCAAAATTGTATTTACAATCTGGATATCATCAAGTTAGGATAAAAGATCAGGACATAAACAAAACAGCTTTTCGAACAAGATACAGACATTACGAGTTTGTAATCATACCTTTCGGACTCACTAATGCACCAACCGCATTTATGTGCTTAATGAGAAACATTTTAGCTAGTACTTAGACAAGTTCGTAGTAGTATTTATCGATGACATTCTGGTCTATTCTAAAATGGAGGAGGAACATGATGAACACTTATTAATAGTTCTGCAAACATTAAGGAAACACAAACTATACACAAAATTCGACAAATGTGATTTTTATTAAAAATAAATACAATATTTAGGACATGTCATTTCCTCGAAAGGTATTGTCGTAGACCCGGAAAAGATAAAATCCATTATGGAATGGCCAGTGCCTAAGGATGTGGCAGATATCCAGTCATTCATGGGAATCATTGGATATTATCGCAGATTTATAGAAGGGTTCTCTAAGATATCCTACCCTATCAAGTCATTACAAAAGAAAGGGACCAAGTTTAACTGGTCGGAAAACTGTCAAGGCAGTTTTAACAAGCTAAAAGAAGTATTGACATCAGTGCCCATTTTAAGGGTAGCAGACCCAGATAAAGATTTCACAGTATGCATTGATGAAAGTAAAGAGGGACTAGGTGGTGTTCTAACTCAGGAAGGGCACGTGATTTGTTACGAGTCCCAGAAAATAAAGGAACATGAGCGAAATTATGTCACTCATGAATTAGAATTGGCAGCAGTAATACATGCCTTAAAAATGTGGTGACACTATATAATGGGCAGAAAATTCTTACTATTCAAGGATAATAGCGGAGTGAAATATCAGTTTAACCAACCTAACCTTAATGCAAGACAAGTAAGGTGGATAGCCTTCTTGAGTGAATTCAACTTCTAGGTCAAACATATCAAGGGTAAGCAAAATAAAGTAGCAGATGACTTAAGCCACAAAATCCATGGGTTATTTGAGATAAACATCAGCACGACAGAAAGTGACCTAGAATAAAGAATAAGGATGGTGGGTATCAACGATGGAAATTTGTTAAGCCCTAATATTGGCTCATTACCAATTAATTGGGGCATATTAGATTAGTAATGTTATTTTATTTATGTCGGCTTTAGGCCATTAGTTGTAATTTAGATTAGTAATGTTATTTTATTTATGTCGGCTTTAGGCCATTAAACCTCCTAGTCTCCTATATA
>ML779429.1:393780-409832 GCA_009831015.1 Picea engelmannii
AAGGCCCGGAGACGTAGGCAAACATTGTGCCGAACTCCGTTATCAACCTGCGTTCTTATGGTTTGCTGTTCATTATTGTTTTCAGATCTGCATATGTTTATTTGACTGATATAATCCTCTTCTTTCCTCATTCTTTCGTTAAAATTCTCAATGGTTAATGAATTCATGCAAGTTTAAAACTCAACCATAATCATAAAAGATCCTGCCCCGGATCATATACAGAAGCATCCAGAGTTACTCAAGCATTGCGGACAACACTTGTCTCAAGGGGAGGGGCATGTTAAGCCCTAATATTGGCTCATTACCACTTAATTGGGGCATATTAGATTAGTAATGTTATTTTATTTATGTCGGCTTTAGGCCATTAGTTGTAATTTAGATTAGTAATGTTATTTTATTTATGTCGGCTTTAGGCCATTAAACCTCCTAGTCTCCTATATATACCAAGGATACATTTTCATTTTGAATCATCTTGTACTTGAACATTTAAGTGGGGTAAAAGGAGTTTCCCCCCTCGAAGAGGCTTATTATCTGAAATTATCTCTTTTTCAAGGCGTTGAGTACTTTTCCTGAGGTTTTTCTATGCTATATTGATGTTTGGTTCTTAACAAAATTACACTAAGATAATCGAAGAATTTCAAAATAGTATCACAAACTCAGATAAACTAGATATAAGTATCGACAAAAAGGGACTATTAAGATTTAAAAATAGACTTTACATGCCAGACTCAGTAAAGCTAAAATTAACTATTTTAGACGAAGTGCATAAGAAACCATATTCTGACCATCCAGGTTACCAGAAAACAATAACAACACTCAGAAAACTATTCTACTGGCCTAATATGAAGGGAAAAACAACAGAGTATTTGGCTAGGTTCCAAGATTGTCAACAGGTTAAGGCCGAACACGAGCATCCGGGCAGCCTATTACAGCAATTACCAGTACCAGAATGGAAATGGGAGACCATATTGCTGGTCTTTATAACAGGTTTTCCTAAAACTTAGAAATAGAATGATTCAATCATGGTTGTAATCGATAAACTCAGTAAGTATGCACACTTTATTCCTGTAAAGTCTACTTTTAAAGCTATTAACATTGCTCAAATATTCATGAAATAAATTTTTAGACTGCATGGTATTCCTAAAATGGTTATTTCAAATAGAGACGTAAAATTCACATCTACTTTTTGGAAGGAATTATTTGCAGGGCTAAATACTAATTTGAATTTCAGTACGAGTTTGCCTAAAACTTTATAACAGGTTTTCCTAAAACTTAGAAACATAATGATTCAATCATGGTTGTAATCGATAAACTTAGTAAGTATGCACACTTTATTCCTGTAAAGTCTACTTTTAAAGCTATTAACATTGCTCAAATATTCATGAAAGAAATTTTTAGACTGCATGGTATTCCTAAAATGGTTATTTCAGATAGAGACATAAAATTCACATCCAATTTTTGGAAGGAATTGCTTGCAGGGATAAATACTAATTTGAATTTTAGTATGAGTTATCATCCACAAATGGATGGACAGACTGAAAAGACAAACCAAATCATAGAGGATATGCTCCACATGTATGTAAGAACAAAACCGAACAAGTGGGAAGGCTACCTACACTTGGTAGAAATTGCATATAACAATGGGTACCAAACTTCAACTAAGTTGAGCCCTTCAAAAATATTGTATGGCAGAAAGTGTACAACTCCAATCAGCTAGGATAACCCAGTTGACAGACTCATGGTTGGACCAGAGATGCTCCAAGAAATGGAGAACATGGTAAGAAAGGTACAACAAAACTTGAAAGAAGCATAGGACGGACAGAAGATCTATGCATATCAAAAAAGAAGACACTTGGAATTTCAAGTGGGAGACCATGTTTATTTGAAATTCAAAGCCCACAAAATCTCGCTGAAGTTGGGGAACTGTGCGAAGATGGCACCCAGGTTTTGTGGGCCCTTCGAGATACTAGCTCAAATTGGACCCGTAGCTTATCATTTTGCACTTCCAGCTAATCTAAGAATTCATAATGTATTTCATGTTTCTATGATGAAAATGTATATTCATGACCCTATGCATACTATTGATTGGAACTTGGTGCAGGTGGAACCCGAGGGCGAGTTCCAGGTGGAACCCCTATGCATTCTGGACAGGAGATAAATAACACTTCAGAACAGAGCCGTCACTCAGGTAAAGGTGCAATGGAAGAACTTTAGTCCCGAGGAGGCCACTTGGGAATTGGAGGGAGATTTGTGAAAATCTCATCCAATCCTATTCCAGGAAAGGAATGAACACTGAGGACATTGTTTTACTAAAGGGGTAAAGGATGTGACATCCCCCAAAAATAATTTTTCTTTTTCTTTTTGTGTGTTGGAAATTTATTTTCGTTTTTGGCAAATTCGAATTTGGAAATTTTTTTCCATTTATGGTAATTCCGAATTTAGAATTTAATAATTGTATTTAATTATTGTGATTGTTGAGTAGAGATATGTTTAGAATCAACTAACTATTTGACTATGACACTTGTATCACAACAGAATATTTATATTAATTGCAGGAGGACAAATGGAACAACTAGGTTAAAAAATCAGTTGACCATGACTCCATGATTGGGGAACATGATGGAACTGCCTCTAGGCTGATTATGAGAAGTGGAAAATCAGATATTTCACCACTGGCAACCCCTAAAAATCAGGGATTAAGAGAGCTACGAAAATCTCCAAAGGAGGGAAAAAGACCCAGGCAAAATACTGATAAATAGCATATGCGAGGAGGCAGGACACTGCTAAGTATGATGGCAAAGGATTCTTGAGCTCTCTTGTTGTTATGAACAATGTGGATTGAGTGTGAGGCAAGAGGAGCCTACTAAAACATAATTGACTTGATGTTATGAGCACTATTGAGTAAGTGTGAGGCAAGAGGATAACTGTTGGAATTGAAGGACATTGTTGAGGAGGAGTTTCCAGGTTCGCCCTCATGGATTCATGGTCAGGCTAGGGGGTGAATCGGGCAAATATATTTGGCTTCCCTCTTCTACAGTTGGGAGGAATGTGGTTGTTCCTTTTGTCTTCCCGCAGATTGGATTCATATATGTTGATCTACCCCTCTCTATTATGAATGACTATGTTTTTATTTCGATATCTTATTAAAGACGAACTGGAATGATGTCCACTCTCTATCTGAATGATTTTTATGATGCATTGTATTTATTAAATTGGAACTGTAACATTTTCCATTTTTGGTTTGTTATGAGGAATATATGGGAAGAATATCTATAATTATAGTTCTATGGAAAGGGAGATTTATGACAATGAGGCAGATTCTCTCTATAGATACATCCCCAGGAAATCAAACTTAGATCCCTTGGAACATCTTTTATAATGACCAATATCTGATGGAATGATATTCTTAATCATGTATTTACATAGATGCACAGATCCAATATTGTTAATGTTTAATGCATTGATTAAAAGAGGCTCTCAGTAAATATTATAAGAATTTACCTTATACAGAATTTTTTTTTAACCTTTGTACCCTTCTGTGCATGGAAAATTCCTAAGACCTTAGGCTTTCAGAATTCTATGAGGAAAAATCAGTCCAACTTTCTTTTCGCCTTTCGAAGGAACATGTATATTGATGTATGGATTCTGAACTCATAAAGTTCTAAATCCCAAAACCCCGAAGCTCCCCCTTTTTGCATTCCAGAAGTTGGTTACATAAGAGGTTTGGGGCATTTGAACTCACGAAGTTTCGAACCCTGAAACCCCGAAATGTGAGACCCACCTTCTCCTTTTCAAATTTTGTAAGTTGGTTACATAAGAGGTTTGGGGCATTTGAACTCAAGAAGTTCCAAACCCCGAAACCCCGAAATGCGGGGCCCACCTTCTCCTTTTCGCATCCTTTCGGAAGTTTGTTTTGTTGGATGTTTGGTGTTTGAAACCATGAAGATTTCACTTTTCGAAATTCAGGAGTCATAGTGTGTTGTTGTTTGTTAGTTGCAAACCCCGAATCCCAAAATCCCAAAGTTTTAATTCCTCATCCTTTCAATTTTTGGAATTCGGAAATGGTTGTGTTATGTTGTTTGACATTTGAAACCCCGAAAACCCGAATCCCGAAATCCCAAAGTGTTAATTCCTCATCCTTTCACTTTTCGTAATTCAGGAATGGTTGTGTTATGTTTTTTAACATTTGAAACCCTGAAAACTTGAATCCTGAAATCCCGAATTATTGGTTCCACGTTCTCTTCTTTTCGCAATTTCAGAAATTGTTGTGGTTGATGTTGTGCCTTTTGAAGTCATGATATTCCAAACCACGAAGTCTCAAAATGTTAGTTCCACGTTCCTTTCCTTTGGCAATTTCAGGAATTGTTATATGTCTATGTTTGGGCACTCAAACTCGCAAAGTTCTGAACCCCAAAATCCCGAAATATTGGCCTCACCTTTTCCTTTTTTGCATTTCGGAAATTTGTTGATGTTGTTGTTTAGACACTTGCACTCGCAAAATCCCGAACTCTGAATTGCCAAAGTACTGATGACCTTTCGCAAATTTAGGAGTTGGGTGTGTTGATGATTGACATGGGTATCCACGAGATCTCGAACCTCAGAACCCTGAAGTGCTCGACATATCCTCACAAATCTAGGAATATTGTGTATTGATGTCTGTCTCTTGTACTCACGAAACCCCAAATCCCAAAACCCTGAAATGTTGACCACAGTCATTATATATTTCGGATTTTCGGCAAACAACAGGGTCCTTCATTTTGTTCGGTACTCATGATCACCGAAACCCAATTGACCTCTGTTTCCTTCACAAGGATGTAGGAACTTAGAAGAAAACTTATTGTTAAGGGAACAACTCTATTAATGTAATGAATAGACTGGTAAAAGAACACTGGAGAATCTTCATTCTGGATAGAGGTATAGGAGTAACAGACCGTGTTACAAGTTGATTGTATTGCAGACATAAGGAATTTTTTTTTATGTAGGGTTCTTGGTCATAAAAACCCCAAATTTGCTTGTATTGTTAAGACCATGGTAGAGTTATAGGTACTAGCAGATAAGAGAGTAATTATAAATTTTAGGATCTTAATTAAACATTGAAGTGATGAGTAGATACTCATTATATTGTCAATTAGAAAACTTAAGTTGAACGGTAAGGACAGATGATGACAGTAAGGACTCTAACAAACCCTCAGACTCAAGACTTCTAACAAAAAGCTTACTTGCTTGAGATCTTGAAACTTTTCAAGGATAAATGTACAAATAATTATTTTTTCTTTTTTATGATGATTTTTGAGGTACATTACACCAAGCCTATAAATCACGGTGTAATGCCCATGGGGGTTATGTATATCACAAATTATTATAAGAGGCGAAATATAAAGTGGAAAGGGTAGTCATGCCGTGGGTGTAACCAACGACATATGCTGGAAACGATGGTAAATAATTCCTTAAGAAAAAGCTTGATAGGATAAGTAAGGTGGTGTATTTTAACAACACTAAGCAGGGTTGCCCTCTATTAAGTGTCTTTGTTTTCTTTCAGTCTGGTTATGTTCTTCTTTTTGGTAACCTCTTTGTATAGGGAATCACTGTTTATTTCTTAGGACTTTCTTTATCTTCCTATTTTATTCCCCTTAATAGGTTTTTCGAAGAAGTATGTCAGCCCTGTGAGTACTTCATCGAAGAAGGAGTTCTTCAATTTGAGTAGTGAAGTATCTTTCCCTTTTTAACTTAAACCCATGTACTGGATGGAGTCTTTCTTTCTGGGATTTAACCAAACCCATGCTTGTTCTTACTCTTAGCAATTGATTTAATTTCTTCTTTTTTCTATGATACCTTCAATCATTTTATTCGCGGTACTAAGACCTTATGAATTTAACCGGAAATTCCTGTATCCGAGGTGGGAGGTGAATAGTTCCCATCCCCTAAGTGAGACGACTCTTCTTTTTGTTTTTCTTGGGTTCAAATAAGGATTCACTATAGTATTTTGGTTTTAGAATGTTTGCAGTTCATCCCTTGAATACGATCTTTGTGAAAAGTCTATCTTATTGTTTTGGTTTCTGTTTACAACATTCTTATACAAGTTAGGGTTTTTCCCTATTGAATTTTTTTATTGATACAATAAAAACTTAGGAGATTGTTATTGTCCCTAATTGTGGGCCTTGTTTATGTGAGGACCCATCAAGGACTTACTGCGCCCATTCCTGCTTACTCAGACATCCATCCCGAAGATAAATGGTGAAAAAGGTTTTGAGTTCATGCATCAGAGATAAGTATTCATTGTTTTTCATTTACCCTTCCTTTGCAAATTTTCATTTTGTTACCTATTACTCAAATAAGGACTAAATTTTAGGGTTTTGTTTTCCTGGTAGGTAACTTTCCATTCTGTAATAGTCTTGGATCCTAGCTATGCCTTCGAAGAAAAAGGGATTCGGGTTCTGAACCCTTTCTCACTCTGGCTAAATCTACAGGTTCTAGAAATACTCAAGGGAATTCATGCACTTCTACTGGTTTTGTTATAAATAGTTTGTTGACTTATGGAAAGAAAAAAAAGGGGTTGTTATGAAAATTACTGGGGCTATTCATTACTGGTATAAGGCCCGTCTTTCTACAATTTTAATTCAGTAACTTTGATGTTATATCTGGTCAACTATGTAAATTGTTTTCTTATTTATTTGATAAAGGCATACTAGGTCGTTGTTATCTGAAGTGACAATTTGCAACAAAGTGAACCAATTGTTTGATTTTGAGCACTGAACTTATTAAATGGGAAGAGAACTAAGTTTTTCTATATAATTTGACTTTGCCTCGTGCCAATTGCCTATTTAGTTGCATAAAGGAAGAAACCTTTCTAGAATTAAATAATGTGGTTATTGGTTCTCTATGGTCTATTGTATTCGGTTTATATATAAATAGTGCATCAGTTGTTTCTTTGGAATAAAACATTTTACTTTGCACTTGATTTATGGTGGTGGTTACATATCTATCAGAATTCCTCTTCTTTTATCATATTCAAAAAGTAGGAATTTTCTTATAAACACATACTTATGTACATATAATCACATATGCGTATTTTCTTCTATAGGTACTAGATTCTATATTTCCTTGTCATGCTTTGTCAATTGAAAGATATATATATATATATATATATATATATATATATATATATATATATATATATATATATATATTTTTTANAGATATATATATATATATATATATATATATATATATATATATATATATATATATATATATATATTGGTTACAGATCTATCATGGTTATGTTTATGATTTATAGTAGCTTATCTTCACTAAGGGCAGATAGCATCTCGATTTCATTTATAATTCTGAATTTGTACTTACAAAAAACACCCACTTTATATATATATATATATATAGAGAGAGAGAGACTAGTTTTTGAAAGATGTCTTGTACTAGCAATTTTGATGTATGGGAATACCTCTACTAAAAAAAAATCAATCCAATATCAGAAAGAAATTTATTCCCAGAATTTGGTCATAGAATCCATTCAATTGATTTAGTAGGGTAACCAAATTATTTCTAACTCTTGCACAGATTCTAATTTAATCGTAAAGACCTATTTACGATTTGATTATAACTATTTTGTCAGAAGTTTGACTCTACACATTCGTATAAGAAAACAATTTTATTCTCATTCAGGTCATCGGATACATACATATATTAATGATTTCGCCACTTCTGTAACTAATTCATTCTACAGATATATAAATAATTCGATTTCGATATAACAAAATACATTTCATCAGATATACAATTATTCATATAGGGAAGAGAAGACTACATATATGAACCAGTGTGTGGGAAGACAAAGGAAACAACCATGTTCCTCCCAACCATAGAATAGGGAAGCCAAATTACTTGCCCAATGCACCCCCTAGCCTAACCATGAATCCATGAGGGCGAACTTGAAAAAATCTCCTCCTCGGTAATGTACTGTAACTCCAACAGATTCATCTTGCCTCACACTCAATCAATAGTGTTCATAACAGCAATAAAATCAATAGTCCTTTCCCCCTAGCATACTTGGCAATGTCCTGCCTCCTCACATATGTTATTTATCAATTTGCCTAGGTCTTTTCCCCTCCCTTGGGATTTTTCACAGCTTTTTAAATCCCTGATTTTCAAGGGCTGCCAATGGCCAAATCATTGATTTTACACTTGTAACAATCCTCCTAGAGGTAGTTCCAACATGTTCCCCACTCATGGAGTCATGGTCAGCTAATTTTAACATGGTTCTTTCATTTGTCCTCCTGCAATCAATATAAAATATTTTGTTTTTCATACAAGTGTCATTGTCAAATAGTTAGTTGGGTCAAATAAGATCTTTTCCCAACAGTTATAATAATTAATTACAATTATCAAATTTAAAATTTGGAATTTCCATAAATGGCAAAAATTTTCCAAATTCGAATTTACTAAAAACAGAATAATTTTCCAACAAATTTAAATTTCGAAAATACTTTATTTTTGGGGATGTCACATCCTTTCCCCCTTCAATAAAACACTATCCTCAGTGTTCATTCTTTTATTGGGAAAGGATTGGATGAGATTTCTACAAATCTCCCTCCAACTCCCAAGTGGCCTCCTCAGGGCTAAAGTGCTTCCATTGCACCTTTACCTGAGCGTCGGCTCTGTTCCGAAGTGTTATTTCTCTCCGATCCAGAATATGCAAGGGTTCCACTTGGAAATCACCTTCGGTTTCTACCTGCACCAAGTTCCAATCAATCAGATGAGTAGGGTCATGAATATACTCTTTCAACAAGGAAACATGAAATACATTATGAATTCTTAGATTAGCTAGGAGTGCAAGTTGGTATGCTATGGGTCCAATTCAAGCTAGTATCTTGAAGGGCCCACAAAACCTGGGTGCCATCTTGGCACAATTCCCTAACTTTAACGAAATTTTTTGGGCTTTGACCTTCAAATAAACATGGTCTCCCACTTGAAAGTCCAAGTGTCTTCTTTTCTGATCTGCATAGCTCTTCTGTCTGTCCTGTTCTTCTTTCAAGTTTTGTTGTACCTTCCTTACCATGTTCTCCATTTCTTGGAGCATTTTTGGTCCAACCATGAGTCTGTCAACCGGGTTATCCCAACTAATTGGAGTCATACACTTTCTATCGTACAGTACCTTGAAAGGGATTAACTTAGCCGAAGTTTGGTACCCATTATTATATGCAAATTCTACCAAGTGCAAGTAGTCTTCCCACTTGTTTGGTTTTGTTCTTACATACATGTGGAGCATATCCTCTATGATTTGGTTTGTCCTTTTGGTTTTTCCATCCATTTGTGGATGATAAATCATACTAAAATTCAAATTAGTATTTATCCCTGCAAACAATTCCTTCCAAAAAGAGGATGTAAAATTTACGTCGCTATCTAAAATCACCATTTTAGGAATACCATACAGTCTAAAAATTTCTTTCATGAATATTTCAGCAATGTCTATAGCTTTAAAAGTAGACTTTACAGGAAAGAAGTGTGCAGACTTACTGAGTTTATCGATTACAAACATGATAGAATCATTTTGTTTCTAGTTTTTAGGCAATCCTGTTATAAAGTCCAACGATATGGTCTCCCATTTCCATTCTGGTACTGGTAATGGTTGTAATAGGCTGGTTGGATGTTGGTGTTCGGCCTTAACCTGCTGACAATCTTGGCACCTAGCCAAGTACTCTACTATCTCACCCTTCATATTAGGCCAGTAAAATAGTTTTCTAAGTGTTGTTATTGTTTTCTGGTAACCTGGATGGCTAGAATATGCTTTCTTATGCACTTCATCCAAAACTGTTAATTTTAACTCTACTGAATCTGGTATGTAAAGTCTATTTTTAAATCTTAATAGTCCCTTCTTGTCGATGCTTAGATCCGGTTTGTCTGAGTTTGTGGTACTATTTTGTAATTATCTCATTATCTTAGTGCAATTTCTATTGTTAATACCTTCCATCCTTATTCTTTATTCCAGATCACTTTCTGCTCTGCTGATATTTATTTCAAATAACCCATGGACTCTTCTGCTTAAAGCGTCTACTACCTTATTTTCCTTACCCTTGATATGTCTAACCTCGAAGTCGAATTCACTCAAGAAGGCTAGCCATCTTGCTTGTCTTGCATTAAGTTCTGGTTGACTAAATATATATTTCACACCGCTATTATCCGTCAATAGTAGAAATTTCCTGCCCATTATGTAGTATCGCCACATTTTTAAGGCGTGTATTACCACTGCCAATTCTAAGTCATGAGTGACATAATTTTGCTTGTGTTCTTTTAATTTATGGGACTCATAACAGATAACGTGTCCTTCCTAAGTTAGGACACCACCTAGTCCTTCTTTACTTGCATCAACACACACGGTGAAGTCCTTATCTGGGTCTGCTACCTTCAATATGGGTGCAGTTGTCAATAATCCCTTCAACTTATTAAAACTGTCTTGACAATTCTCTAACCAGTTAAACTTGGTCCCTTTCTTTTGTAATGATGTGATAGGGTAGGCTATCTTGGAAAACCCTTCTATAAATTTGCGGTAATATCTAGTGATTCCCATGAATGACCGTATATCTACTACATCTATAGGTAGCGGCCATTCCATAATGGGTTTTATCTTCTCCGGGTCTACGAAAATGCCTTCGACTGAAATTACGTGTCCTAGATATTGTATTTCCTTTTGAAAAAAGTCTCACTTATCAAATTTTGCGTACAGTTTGTGTTTCCTCAATGTTTGCAGAACTATTCTTAAGTGTTCCTCATGTTCTTCCTCCATTTTAGAATAGACCAAAATATCGTCGATAAATACTACCACAAGGTTGTCTAAGTACTGACTGAAAATACTGTTCATCAGGCACATAAATGTGGTTGGTGTGTTAGTGAGTCTGAAAGGTATGGCCACAAATTCTTAGTGTCCATATATTGTTCGAAAGGTTGTTTTGTTTATGTCCTCTTCCTTTATCTTAACTTGATGATAACCAGATCGTAAATACAACTTTGAAAAGATATTGGCCCGACCTACTTGATTGAACAAATCATTTATCCTTGGTAAGGGGTATTTGTTCTTAATAGTCATTTTGTTCATTTTTCTATAAT
The DNA here is from genome assembly GCA_009831015.1 of Picea engelmannii. Lineage (NCBI taxonomy): Eukaryota > Viridiplantae > Streptophyta > Pinopsida > Pinales > Pinaceae > Picea > Picea engelmannii. The sequence goes on from ML779429.1 coordinate 404,899, forward strand.
CGATACATAGTCTTAGAGTACCGTCTTTCTTTTTCACAAAGAGGATTGGTGCCCCCCATGGTGATACAATTGGTCTGATATACTCTTTGTCCAACAATTCCTATAATTGTATTTTTAATTCTATCATTTATGGTATACTCATTCGGTAAGGTGATTTTGAGATAGGGGATGAACTGGGTAGTAGGTCTATGGGGAAGTCTATTTCCCTTCTAGGAGGTAATTATGGTATCTCATCCACAAACATGTCTCTGAATTCATGTAGGACAACAAAGTCTTCTAACTTTGGCTTATCCTCTTTTCCTAATAGGTTCATTACTTGGATGGCATAAACTTGGCATCCATTTCTCATACATTTCTTAAGTTGCATCGCTGAAACTTGTCCAGGACTGATACAAGTTTTGGTATACATTGGGCTGATCTAGCAGTGCAAAAATCATCTTTATAGCTAAGTATCTTTGTATAAAAATCTAGTACTGCTTTGTGTTGTTCCAACCAATCCATCCCTATAATTATGTCATAAGATCCTAGTGGTAGGATATTTAGATTTGTTATATTTTGACCATCTAAGCTGAACTCAAGATCCAAAACAAAGTCAACTACTTTCCTTTTTATGCCTATTGCTAATTGTACAAGCCATGATTTTGTGTGCTTCAATTTCTTAATTTTATTTGACTCTACCACATAAGGTGTAATATAACTTAACGTAGCTCTAGGATCAATTAAAATAGAAATTCAAGTGTTATTGATTTTACCTTCGATTTCTACTACCGAGGACTAGTGGTCATCTTGTCGACTATCTATGGCTACATTTATCCGATGTTGGCTTCTGCCCACGTCTCCCACCATTGAGGCTTCCTGCAAATTATGAACAACAGTTCTGTTTGCTGAAATTAAATGAGGACAGTTCCTCCATAGATGAGGCTCTCCACATTCCCAACATTTTAATGGCTTGCAGGAACTGCCCCCAAACTTCTTCGTTCCCAAGTTTACTGGTTTACTGTTGCCTTGCTTATTTGGGTGATTGGAGTGAAAATCCTTTCTCGAAAAACTTTTTGTTGCATTCGGATAAGGGGTTAGTTGGAACCCCTTCTTTCGTTGGTTCATTCGATCTTGTTTCTTATCCATTTGGGATTTGAGAAACTCTACCCGCTTCTTGTACTGGTCATAGCACATTGATGCTTTCCTGAATACTTCACTCAAGGATTTTGGATTGTCAAACTTAATTTTGTCCCCATAGGAATGTCGTAAACAACTTAAGAATCATTGGATTTTTACCTTATCCTCCCGGATATATGGTAGGAACCTTAGTAGTTCCAAAAATTTATTTACAAGGGCCTCCATTGTCATCTTTGCAAGTCGTAACTCGTAAAATTCTTTCATCCTCCTTTCATAATATCTTTTAGAAAGGTATTGTTTCTTGAAATATTTTTTAAAGTCAGACCATTCCAGTTGTTTCTCCTTTAGGCCCTTGGCCAATTTCAGGTCTTTCCACCAAATGTTGGCCTTCCCTTTCAGATTGTAGATGGCCATTCTGACCTTCATGTTGCTAGAATAGTTGTAGATATGGAAGTATTTTTTGATGTCCAACAACCATTCCTCTGCCTCTTGTCCTATCCTAGATTCTCCATCGAAGGTAGCTGGTTTAATCTTTTTAAATTATCCTTCAAGGTGGTCTACTTGTTTTCTTTTTCTATCTGTTTTAGTTCTATCTTCAGCTGAAGGTGTTCCTTTAGATGAATTGTCTCCTTTTTTCTGTTTCCGGTCTTGAGTTCTTGGAAGCTCTGTTGCTGACTTCTTCATCGTTATTGTTGTCCTTTGGGATTTTCTTAGTCACTATACTGCACAGCAGGACTTCATTTATTTCTTGTTGTTCCTACTAAGCTTTCTTCAGTTTTTCATTATCGGCTTTAAAAACATGTAGTTCAACCATAAGATTCCTCATTGCTTCCAACACCTCCGTGGGTGAGCTTCTGTCACTATTCTGTCTTGGATCTCCAGGAGGTCCTTTATATGGATTTCCCTCCATCCTGATTTCTACATCATCCTGAACTGACATAATTCACACAAAACATAAATGTTTTCTGTTTGTAACAAAAAGGTTTATTGGTTTTTCCTAGATCGAAATATGTTCTAGGCGACTACTGTGGCCCTGTTTAGGTCCAGTGTTGTAACCTTTTTCTCTGATACCACATGTAATATACCTCATATTTCCATAATAAAAATAGTTTTGTTATTTGATTCCTACCAAAGTTCCTGGTGGAAGGTAAGATACTAGTCATATTACTCTGATGTCAGCTTGATTACAAGAAATACACTATATATAAAAAAAAGAAGTTGTTATAACACTCTATTATAAAATCTTACTAACACTCCAAGTTATAAACATACCACAAGGTATCTCATCCATCTCATCTTACGTAATCATGAGTAAAAATATGAAGGAACCCAAGGCTTATAACAAATCCCTTTCATCCTTATTCTTTACCTTATGCGTTATAGGGGTTTGTAAATAATTGGGGTCTTGCTTATGCTAAAATTCATCTTTATCATAAAGTTTTGTCTACGCACACAATCTATAGGTTGGTTTTAAATCCTAGGGGCTATTAACTAGTTTTTGTTCGGTAAAGTCATGGGGCGGGTTTTCCCAGTAGGCAGCTAACACAACTACCAAGTCATGGTCATTTAATGATTCTTAGAACTGGTGGTTGAACGACGTGAGGTAGTTAGTCCAAAAACTAGTGGACGGATGACAACTCGGATCGAACTTCTGATTCAACTAATGTCAGGGGTAAGAAATATTCCTTTGAATTATGAAGGGTTTCAAATCGTGACACTCCTTAAGTGGGAGAGATGGTCCTCTATCACAATAGTTAATTCGCTGCATATTCATTAATGACAGTCTTGTTAACTTCATTGAATTCATCTAGCTCCACCAATGAAATACCCTACCGACCCTGTCCTCATCACATGGATACCCGTCCTTTGTACTCCCCAACACTTATTATGAGGTGGAAAGGCATCGTCTAGGGCTTAGGGAAAGCCCACGGTTTGTCATTTCTAAGTTTTGTTCTGCTACGAAGGGTTTCATGTATTGAACTATTCTCCTTGAGGTAAAGTTTGTAAATCACGATGTAATGCCCATGGGGGTTCAGTATATCACACATTCTTATCAGAGGAGAAATCTAAAGTGGAAAGGGTGGCCACGCCATGGGTGTAACCGGTGACATGTCCTGGAAATGATGGTAAATACTTCCTTAAGAAAAAACCTGATAGGATAAGTAAGGTGGTGTATTTTGACAACATTAAGCAGGGTTTCCCTCTATTAAGCGTCTTCGTTTTCTTTTAGTCTGGTTATGTTCTTCTTTTTGGTAACCTCTTTGTATAGGGAATTATTGTTTATTTCTCAGGTCTTTCTTTATCTTCCTATTTTATTCATCTTAACAAGTTTTTCGAAGAAGTATGTCGGCCCCATGAGTACTTCACTGAAGAAAGAGTTCTTCGATTTGAGTAGTGAAATACCTTTCCCTTTTTAACTGAAACCCCTATACTGGATGGAGTATTTCTTTCTGGGATTTACCCAAATCCATGTTCGTTCTTACTCTTCGCACTTGATCTAATCTCTTCTATTTTCTATGATACCTTCAATCATTTTATTGGGGGTACTAATACCTTATGAATTTAACCGAAAATTCCTATCTCCAAGGTGGGAGGTGACTAGTTCCCATCCCCAAAGTAAGACGCCTCTTCTTTTTGTTTTTCTTGGGTTGAAATAAGGATTCACTTCAGTATTTTGGTTTAGGAATGTTTGAAGTTCATCCCCTAAATAATATCTTTGTGAAAAGTATAGCTTATTGTTTCGGTTTCTGCTTACAACATACTTATACAAGTTAGGGCTTTTCCCTATTGAAAAATTTTACTGATAAAAGAAAAGCTTAGGAGATTGTTATTGTCACTAATGGTGGGCCTTGTTTATGCAAGGAACCATCAGAGACTTACTATGCCCTTTCCCCCTTACTCAAAATTCCATCCCGAAGATAAATGGTGGACAAGGTTTTGAGCTCGTGCATCAAAGATGAGTATTCATTGTTTGTCATTTACCCTTCCTTTGCAAATTATTGTTTTGTTACCTATTACTCGAATAAGGACTAAATTTCAGGGTTTTGTTTTCCTGGTAGGTATCTTTCCATTTTGTAATATTCTTGGATCCTTCTTATGCCTTCGAAGAAAAAGGTATTCGAGTTCCGAACCCTTTCTCACTCCGGCTGAAACTACAGGTTCTAGAAATACTCAAGGGAATTTGTGCACTTCTACTAGTTCTGTTATAAATAGTTTGTTGACTTATGGAAAGAAAAAGAAGGGGTTCTTACGGAAATTACTGGGGCTATTCATTACTGGTATAACACATGTCTTTGTACAATGTTAATTAGGTAACTTTGATGTTAGATCTGGTCAACTATGTAAATTGTTTTCTTATTTATTTGATAAAAGGCATACCAGGCCGTTGTTATCTAAAGTGATGATTTGCAACAAAGTGAACCGATTGTTGGATTTCGAACACTGAACTTATTAAATGTGAATAGAACTAAGTTTTTATATATAACTCGACTCTTCCTCATGCCAATTGTCTATTTAGTTGCAGAAAGGAAGAAACCTTTCTAGAATTAAATAATGTGGTTACACATGCTCTCTGGTCTATTGTATTCAATTTACATATAAATAGTGCATCGGTTGTTTATTTGGACTAAATTTTTTTACTTTGCACTTGATTTATGGCAGTGGTTACATATCTGTCAGAATTATTTTTCTTTTATCATATTCAGAAAGTAGGAAATTTCTTATAAACACATGCTTATGTACATATAATCACATATGCGTATTTGCTTCTGTAGGTACTAGATTCTATATATATATATATATATATATATATATATATA
>ML779429.1:409914-435466 GCA_009831015.1 Picea engelmannii
TAGTAGCTTATCTTCACTAAGGGAAGATAGCGTGTTAATTTCATTTATAATTCTGAATTTGTCCTTACAGAAAACACCCACTTTATATATATATATATATATATATATATATATATATAGACTAGTTTTCAAACTGTTCATACTTAGATGTCCTGTACCAGCAATTTCGATGTATGGGAATAACTCTACTAAAAAAAAAACAATCCAATATTAGAAAGAAATTTATTTCAAGAATTTGGTCACAAAATCCATTCGATTGATTTAGTAGGGTAACCAAATTATTTTTAACTCTTGTACATATTCTAATTTAATTGTAAAGACCTATTCAGGATTTGATTATAACTATTCCGTCGAAAGTTTGACTCTACACATTTGTATAAGAAAATAGTTTTATTCTCATTGAGGTGATAGGATACATACAAATATTAATGATTTCGCCACTTCTGTAACTAATTCATTCTACAGATATATAAATAATTTGATTTTGATACAACAAAATACATTTCATCAGATATAAAATTACTCATACAAGGAAGAGAAGACTACATATCTGAACTAGTGCATGGGAAGACAAAGGAAACAACCATGTTCCACCCAACCGTAGAATTGGGAAGCCAAATCACTTGCCCGATTCGCCCCCTAGCCTGACCATGAATCCATGAGGGTGAACTTGAAAAAAACTCCTCCTCGGCAATGTCCTTTAACTCCAGCAGATTCTTCTTTCCTCACACTCAATCAATAGTGTTCATAACAACAATAAAATTTATATTCCTTTCCCCCTAGCATACTTGGCAGCATCTTGCCTCCTCACATATGATATTTATCAATTTGCCTAGGTCTTTTTCCCTCTATTGGGAATTTTCGCAGCTTTCTAAATCCCTGATTTTTAGGGGTTGCCAATGGCCAAATCACTGATTTTCCACTTGTAAAAATCATCCTAGAGGTAGTTCCAGCATGTTCCCCACTCATGGATTCATGGTCAACTGATTTTAACATGGTTGTTCGATTTGTCCTCCTGCAATCAATATAAAATATTTTGTTTTTCATACAAGTGTCATAGTCAAATAGTTAGTTGGGTCAAATCATATCTCTTACCAACAGTCATAATAATTGATTACAATTATCAAATTTGAAATTTGAAATTGCCATAAATGGCAAAAAATTTTGAAATTCGAATTTACTAAAAACAAAATAATTTTCCAACAAATTTAAATTTCGAAAATAGTTTATTTTTGGGGATGTCACATCACTGATGTGGCACACATGTTTGTAAGTGAGTTAATCCATTTGTAGGGGACACCTAAGAAGATCATTTCAGATAGGGACTCCAGATTCACTTCTATATTTTTTACAAGTTTGAAGTCAACATTGGGGACTCAGTTGAACTTAAGCATGGCTTATCATCCTGAAACAGATGGGAAAACTGAGAGAGTAAATCAAGTCATGGAAGATATGCTTAGGATGGATGTTATGGATAATCAAACCCATTGGAAGAATTACATACCTTTGGTGGAGTTCGCCTACAATAACAGTTTTCATAGCTCCATCGGAATTCCACCCTACAAAGCTCTGTATGGAAGGCCATGCAGAACACCATTAAGTTGGGAAAGACTAGAAGAACAAGTAACAGTTGGGCCAGACTTGATTCAAGATATGGAGGAACAGGTGATTCAGATTAGGCAGAGACTAAAGAAAGCACATGATAGACAGAAAAGTTATGCGAATGCACACAGGACTGACCAAAGTTATAAAGTGGGAGATCAGGTTTTCATTCGTATCAAGCCTAATAAGAGTACCATTTGATTCGGTAAGGGGAAAAAGTTGTCACCTCGATTTATAGGACTATTCAAAATCCAAGAGAAAATTGGACCCATTTCCTATCGTCTCATACTTCCACCCCACTTGCATAAAACTCATAATGTTTTTCATGTATCTATTCTGCGTCATTATGTTGCTGATAAATCACATAAACTAAATTGGAAGGAATTGCAGGTATCGGACGTAGGAACCCTCACAGTAGAACCATTACACATATTGGACCATAGAGTCTGACAACTCAGAAACTGTTTGGTATACCAAGTTAAGGTCCAGTGGGACAAGTATAGTCCAGGATCTACTACTTGGGAGGAAGCCAAAACATTACGATGATATTATCCCTCACCTTTTTTACGACCTCGAGAATATGTTTCTCGAAGGTTGGGTGTATGTAACACCACCTTTTGACTTAGACAACTAGGATTACCTGATGCCTAATCACCTTTATGTTCTATTCACAGTAAAACTATTAATGATACACTTGAACTTTTAATATGTATGAACCTTTATAAATGTTCAAATGTCACTTGAATGATGATGGATATGATGCGACCTACTATGTGAATGTAAATTCTATGAATGTTTAAATGCTATTTGAATGATGATGGATATGATGCGACCTATGATGTGAATGAAAATTCTATAAATGTTTAAATGTCACTTAAATGATGATAGACATGATGCAATCTATTATGTGAATGTGAAATATATGAATGTTTAATGTTATGTGAATGATGGTGGATATGATGCAATCTATTATGGAAATGAAAATCTTATGAACGGGTAACGTTGAGTTATAATTTTTTCTTAAAATTAATATCGAAAATGCAATGATAGGAGGGAGCGGAGCTCTGAGGAAACCCTAGCCTCAATTCGACGCAGACTGCTACAGACCAATCGCAGAACACCAACGCGGTGATTTTTTAGCGACCAACGGAGGCCAACTGACTCCTACTGACACGTCAGAATGGGCTAAGAAGAGGGGGTCCAACCCCCCTCGTATCGTAACATCACCACCAACGAATGCTCTGGTACCAGAGTGAAATGCCCCACATTCGAGCCACCCTTCCAGGTACACGAACAACTTTTGGCCAGAGAACAAGGCCTCATGAAGGAGATGGATACGGAATCAGGAACCTCCCATCCAAAGGCACCTCGAGGATGGGAACCAGGTAAATGCATACCAAAAATGGAGAAAATACCAAGATACCTCATTAGGTCAACCAGAGTAGAGGAACACACCCAATTTATGAGAGAACATGCCCTCATCGACAAGTTCCTGGGTCTCTGACCAACAGAGAGGGATCTTAACAAATGGATCAAGCACTGGTGGAACCCCAAAGGGGACTATGAGTTCCAACTCATCTCCAAAGGCTTCTTCACAATCATTCTGTATAATCCAGAAGACAGAGACAAGATATTTGAGAATGGGTCATACTTCTACAACTCAGCAGGGCTATTCCTATGCTTCTGGACTGAAAGATTTAGCCCAGACAAGGAAGACTTCACCATGGCCCCTGTATGGATCTGCCTATATTCCTTACCGCAATATTTCTGGCTGGAGGAGATTCTAATGGGCATAGGGAACACTCTAGGAAAGTATGTCAAAGCTTCAGAGGCCACAAGACAGAGAAAATATACTTCATACACCATGATCTGTGTCTACATGAACATTTCCAAGGCACTCCCTAGAGTGGTGACTCTTGAATACCAGGATGAGGACTAACAACAAACTCTAGATTATGAACACATTCCCTTTCATTGCAGGATATGTCATGAGCACGACCACCTCTTCAGAGATTTCCCCCTGATCAAACCAACTACCAAAGAAAATGACACCACACAAAAATATGACTTTACCACAGTTGCGGCAAAGAAGAGAAACCCACCAAGAAGGCAGATCCCAGAACCCAGACAAAAAATCACAACCAAAAACTCTTATGAAATTCTGAACCAGCTACCAAAAGATGAGGAAATCGAAGATCCACACAAGGAATCGCAACAGGCTTAAGGGGACATCCCGAATCCTCCACCCCCTCTCCAAAGTTATGAAACCTAGACAAAAGAAAGAGGAGACGAGGATGGGGACACCCCAATGCAGCTGGACGACAAAGATCTAGCGAGCATAGATCTAGAAAAGCTCGAGGAGGCCTTGAATCAAAAGGACCTACAGACGCTTCCTGAAGAACAACTATGCAAGGTACATAAAGTATTTCTTAATTCCTCAGCAGGATCCACAACACGCCTCTGTATAGCCATGGACACGAGTTCGGGCTCGAAAAGAGTCATCCATGAGAATAAAAGACAAGGGAAAAAAACAACGCAATGAATTATCAAGGAGGCGGGCAATCTTATGATAAACTCAGGTTAGATCCACAAGATTTCGGAGGGATACCTCCAACCAACACCACCCTCTTAATGATGAAGATCATCACCTGGAACATTAGAGGACTCAATGGCATATCCAAACAAAGGATCCTCCGACATTGTATCAAGGCAGAAAACCCAAACATTCTAATGTTACAGAAAACCAAATGCGCGGGAACAGAAGCTGAAACCATCTTTCGGCGTATCTGGAGAGAATGCAACTTCATATGAATTGACTCCACAGGAGCCTCAAGAGGTTTTTCTATCCTCTATAACTGTTCCAATATCACTATCAACAAACCCTTTTCAACTATAGGTACAATAACGGCTCACGTCGAGGTCATTGGCTCAAATCAAAAAGGAGTCATCACTAATGTCTATGCCCCCCACAACCAACAAGACAAAGACAAACTCATGGAGTGGCTCGAACTAATCAAGACTCTGGTGACAACTCAAAATTGAATCTTAGGAGGCGAATTCAATATGATCCTGTCGCTGGAGGAAAAAACAGGCGACACCAAGAAACTTGAGTAAGACAGTGGTAAGTTCAAAACCCTCATTGATCATATAAAGTTAGTCGATATAGAAAATAGCAATGGCACCTTCACCTGGTCCAATCGCAGATCGGGCAATCAACACATTTCTTGTTGACTCGACCGCTTCCTGGTCACTAAGGAACTAATGGAGACATGCTCTTCTCTGGAAAGCCTTATTCTACCAAAATTGGGCTCAGACCACTGGCCTCTTGCTCTCAATCTAGACACGGGGGAAACACCCAAGTACAAGCCCTTTCGCTTCGAAATTTTTTGTCTCTCACACCTAGATTTCCATTAGCTAGCCAAATCCTGGTGGGCACAGGTGGAAATAGACCATGGCACCAGCATGTATAAATTCCAACAATGCCTCAAACACTTTAAGCGGTTGCTGAAACAATGGAACAAGAACAACTTTGGAAACATACTTCAAAGCATACAGGACATAGAGAGCAAGTTGGTGGAGATACAAAAAACCTTCATTTCAGGATCCAGGACCACTAAACTAATGAGAGAGGAGGTGAAGCTCCAAGAGAAATTAGAAGAGAGAAGAAAGCAAGAGGAATTTCTATGGAAACAAAAATCCATAGTACAATGGCTCAAGGAAGGGGAAAAAAACACGAAATTCTTCCACAGAGCCATGATGCACCGTTGCCATGTCAAAAAAATCACCCACTTAGAGGACAGCTAGGGAAACCCAATCAGAGAACACTCTCAAATTGAGGTTGAGCTGATCAACTACTACCAGGACCTTCTAACGAAAACCAAGGAGGATAGAATGACAACCATCCAAAGAGTCACCAGACACATACCCTCGCTAGAAACCTCCGAGAAAAACACCGCACTAACATGGCCCATCACCCAAGAGGAAGTGGATCAAGTAGTAAAAGTCATGCCTCCAGGAAATGCCCCCGGCCCGGATGGATTCACCACTGATTTTTTCCACCACTATTGGGACCTAGTCAGGAAAGAAGTATGGGAGGTAGTAGATGAATCGAGAGAATCATGCCTAGTCCTACCATCTCTCAACGCCACCTTTCTCACCCTCATTTCGAAAGAAGAAAGAGTCACAAACCCTGAAAAGTTCAGACCCATATCCCTCTGCAATGTTATCTACAAAATCATAACGAAGGTGGTAGCCAATCGACTCAAACCTATTTTGACACATGTCATCTCCAAGGAACAAGCAGGGTATGTAGAAGGAAGACAAATTATGGATAGCATCATCCTGGCTCACGAGGTCATCCACTCCCTCAAGACTTCAAGGACCCCAGGTATGTTAATCAAACTTGACGTTTCAAAAGATTTCGACAGAGCCAGCTAGCAATACCTTCGAGCGGTCTTAGAATCTTTTGGATTCGATCAGTGTTGGGTGAACTGGATCCTAAATCTCACCTCCTCAGCCTTCTTCTCCATTCTAGTGAATGGGGTTCCTTCCAAACCTTTTTCACCTTCCAGGGGCATCAGGCAAGGGGACCCCCTCTCACCCTTCTTGTTTGTACTTATGGAAGAAGGCATGGGATGTTACATTGAGGAAGCAGTCTCCAACGACTCTCTCAAAGGCCTGCCCCTGCACAACATTCAACCAACGCCCTGTCATAGTCAATTTGTTGATGACACCCTCCTTCTGAACTCCCCAACGGTTCAGGAGGCCAACCAGCTTAACTCTATCCTCTCTGACTTCACTGAAGCCTCAGACATGTCCCTCAACTTAGACAAATCCAAACTCTACTTTTTTAACACACCAGATTTTGTTGAAATCCATATTTCCAGACTTCTAGGAATACCTAGGAGCTCCCTTCCATCCAACTATTTAGGAGTTCCCCTCATGGGTGCAGCTGCCAGATCCATTTCCTGGGATAGCCTTCTCCTTTCCATCTCCAACAGGCTAAGAAATTGGACCTTCAGACCCCTCAACATTGCTTCTCGGCTGGTCCTCCTCAAGTCTGTCTTGCAAGCCCTACCTACTTACCTCTTCACTGCCCTTGCTTCTCCTAAATAGGTTATCAGAGCCATTAGAAACCTCCAACAAAACTTTCTCTAGCATGGTCACCAACCTAACAAGAAATGGTCTCTAGTAAATTGGGACAAACTCTGTACTCCAAAAATCCAAGGAGGATTGGGACTCCGGGATCCAGGGAAACTCAATCAAGTAATGGGAGCCAAAATCTGGTGGCAATGGCTAAAAACCCCAACAGCCGCCTGGGCACAAATGTGGAAGCAAAAGTATGCCCCCCTTACACTAGATAATCAATTAATCAGGCACAATAATTTAATTCAGGGTTCCAATATCTGGAACATAGCCTGGCAAAATCGCATGCTGGTTCAAAATCATGCTTTTTGGGAAGTCTGAAACGCAGAAAGCACCATGTTCTGGCAAGACTCATGGAAACAATTCAAACCCCTGAACGAAATGGAGGAGTTATCCAATCTCAAAAGAGCTCTCAATAAGGATACCTCCCTAAGGGTAAAGGACCTATGTAAACCTCAAGAACAAAGGCATTAATGGCCCCAATGGAAAGTCTCTAATCAGGATCTCGGAGTCCTAGAGAATCTCAAACTGCAGAAATGGCAATTTTAAGCTAACCGTCGGAAAATACCTAAAAGAGAAGGGCCAAACATCCTCAGATGGGGATATTCCACAGCTGGCACTTTCTCAATAAAAGAATCTTACTTCCTATAGGGCAATCACCAAGACAAAAACAAGGAGCCCATATGGAGCAAAGTATGGAACCCCGCTCTCTGGCCCAAGGTTTCTACCTTCCTGTGGCTGGTGGTACACAACTGAGCCCTAACCTGGGAAAACCTCAGGAAAAGAGGCTTCATTGGACCATCTCTCTGCGTTCTCTACTACCAACAAGAGGAAACCAAAGAACATCTCTTCAATGGCTGCCACTTCAACTAACAAATTTGGGACCAAGGAGCTCAAATAATGCACAAATCCAACCAACATCGGAGCAACATCAATGACACAATTGAGAATTGGGACTCTATCACTTACAACAATCCCCTTATGAATCACATCTGGTAGCTTCTACCAGGATTCACTCTCTAGAAAATCTGGAAGGAACAAAACAAAATAATTTTCTACTCCCAAGCTTCCATGTCGGATGCCACCTGGGAGAAAATCAACTCACTAATTAAGGAAACTATCAGAAGTAAATCATGGAAAGAAGAGGAACTTAACTACAACCCAGAGGAACAATGCATTCTTCAAAGATGGAAACCCATTCTAATCAATCAACCAACACCAAGGACACACAAGAACCAACAGACTAGTCCAACCCCCTGCTCCCCCCCTCCAACAAATTTCATAAAGATAAATTTTGATGGGGCTTCCAAAGGCAACTTGGGACCAGCGGGATATGGAGCAGTACTCAAAAATTCAAATGGCAAGATCCTTTGTCTAGTTGTTGGATTCCTAGGGGAAACAACCAACAATGTGGTAGAGATAAAATGATTATTGAGGGGTCTCCAAACAACTATTGACAAATATCACCACAAGATTATCTTGGAAGGGGACTCATAAATTGTCATCAAGTTAATCACCAAGATTCTTCATGGAGGCCATCCTTCAAAAATCTCACCAAGTTGGTGACTCTCTAGATTGATAGAGGACTTTACCCACCTCCTCCAACCCATTCTTAGCATCATACCCTCCCACGTGAAGCGAGATACAAACAGGATAGTGGATTTCCTAGCAAATGAAGGAGTCGAAATGGAAACCAGACACTTATGTTGGGAGGCCCACATCTCGGAAGACTCATACATCTCCCCTCGGTGCCAAACCTTAGCCACCAGAGATATACAACCCCTAGATGGGGTGCCACGTCGCAAACCCAAGCCACGCGGGACAATGCTGGGATGCAGCATTAATGCATCCACTGGCAACCATCCCCTCAGCCATTAACCAAGTATGAATCCATGCAGCCACATCCAGGCAATGAGCCCCTTCACGCAAGTGATTGGTACATTGCACCAACACACTCAGTAGCAAGCCTTAATGGCTATGGCGATCATGGTTTCCCTCCTCCTTATCACCTGCCTTGATAGAATTGAGCGACATTCACCCATCGTAGTGTCGAGTGCAGAGTTAATTGCACCAAAGTATTAGTTTGGGGACCCTTTGAAGCTCTGGAGTAGAGCCCTCCACCCGCAATGAACCCTGGTCATCTCCAGGGTCTCCACCATTCCTAGAGCATGAGGTAAGCTACGCAGGGGTGCCGCTTGATACACAGCCGAATCTCGCCGCCAGAGACAGAAGAAATTTGAGCAGGCGTTAGCCATGGCATCCTTCCGAAGGCATAAGAAACCATAAACGCCTCTAATGGAGTACATGGAAGAGATTACCTTGGAAGACACCATGCAAAGCTATCCCAAGCTCGCTCTATTCATAGTCCCAGACAATTGGAATCCACCCACTGATTTTGGCACAGATGACAAGGTTCCACCTTTGGGAAAACTGCTTGGTTCTAGTGCCAATAGCCCAGTGGAGAATTTTACCACCTGCTATGTAGAAGAAGAGACCCCGTCCTGCACACAGGGAAGCCAAGACTCACCGCCCGATGCACCTATGGAGGTGGCGACCCATCTTTCCAACCAACCGGCACATGCAAGTGAGGGAGCAATAGGGCTCATTCCCCCAGCCTCTGTCGACAGCCACTAGCAGGACCAACACCCCTTCACCAACTCAGGGTACCTCGCTCTCATCTTCGACATGAGGAGTCTATTGGATGACCAATTCTTTTGCATTTCCCGAATCAATCAATGGCTCGACATGTTGTTCATGGCTCATTCCATAACTCTTCCTAAATGATAATTCCCAATGTGTGTGCAGGCTTACACGTTTCCAGCAGGATGGTGAAAGCACGGGGACGAGGATGAGCTCACCGGATAAGAGGTTCAATGATGTTCTTGGTTAGAAATTTTTTTCTGTTTTCGAACCAGGCTTTTGCCCAGTTAGATCTTAGTTATTTTGCAACTAGTCTTTGGCATACACTTTAAACCTAATGGTTGATAGTCCTGGTTTCCTTCGGGCAGGATGGTACTCTGATAGTTTTGTTTACTGGGAAACAAATGGCACAGGACACCCAACTGTCTCGGTTTCCTATTTAGGTGGGACAGTTGGCTTCGTAAACAGTCATTGTAACTTGATAATGATAATATAACATGTCCTATACTTTTTTACTTCAAAAAAAAAGAAAACGTTAATTTAGCTATGGGGATATTATGAGATCTATTTCTAACTTGGAAATTTTGACATTAAAGTTGTTGGTACATGGATACCAAATTTAGATTATGGTCGGATGCATTTACATTATGATAGTGCATAGATATGTATGAGTTTATGTTATAGACTAATCTACAGGTCAATGGGCTATGAAATAGCCAAGGGATAATGGTAATGAAAGTGGATGTCATGACCATTGACTGAGAAACAAGATGGTATGAATCTTTCTACGTGAAATTATATTCGTTTGAATGCATATCTATGATATGTGGACCAGTGCAAGATTTCAGGTGGTGAGACTGCCTAAAACTGAATAAACAATGACAAAATTCCCAGCAACACGGTGCCACTGTATATTCCATTTTAGGGCATGGACCCTAGTCCTTATAAGAGGAGTGGAGGCATTTCCCACCATATATCCTCTGAAACCTAGATCCATGGGAGGACGATGTTAGCTCACGCTCCCCTAGATGTGTGATGATGATTGTCAGTTGCTTGCTGGGGAAGCTTGGTCAAAATAGTGACACTTCCGCTTACGAGTTCTATTTGGAGTTATGTCAATATAGTTGATGCTCCAATATAGTCCAACATAGGAAGGATATGAATGGAAGATGGATGTAAGTTAGGGAAGAAGGATGAATAGAAATAGTTTAGAGTGTAAGGAGATTTTCCTTATGGTGGAAATTATTGTTTTTCCCTTCTGAAAATAAAATGTGTATATATGTATATTCATAATTACTTAACTAAACTACAATTGTCTAAATAAACATTGTTGAGCTAGATTATTGTAATTAAGGTATTTCACAAAAATTTGATTGGTCTATTATCTTTTATAAAATAAGTAGTTTTGTTGATTGGATTAAATGCATACATAAATTACTATAGAGGTGATAGTTATTGTTATTAGTACATGCACGAGACTTGTATGTACTCGCTACACATGCATTTCTTGTACATGTACACTAGTATGTATGAGTTTTCTTTTCTTAATTACTGATAATGTTGGTTATTAGATATGAATGTGTGAACCATGTGCCTTTTCCCTTGTATCATAAAATACCTTAACTTTGGGACGAAGTTTCCGGAAGGGTGGGTGTATGTAACAACCCTAAGTATTTAATCAATTGTCATGATTTAAATAATTCTTTAATGTATATTAGTTTAATTAATTAATCAATTAATAATCATGATTAAATATTTGTTTAAGGAGTATTGGTTTAATAAATTAATAATTTTCATTTTGAGACTTAGTGTATCGATAGATGACCCATTAATAAAAAGGGGATAAGGTGGTTGACACTTAATGAAGGGATGAGGTGGTTGAAACTTAATGGAGATATAAGGTGGCTGAGACTTAATGAAGGGAGAATGTGGTGAATAAGGAAGGGGTGGAAGTAGGATAAGAAGGGGNGAGAGGAGGACTTTTGTTTTGGGGAGCATTAATTTCATATTGGAGGCCTGTATTGTTGGTTTTATGGGGGATCTTGTTGGAGGATTGTTTTACTGGTTTTGCTTGAGGATCTTGTTGGAGGAGTGTCATAGGAGGCACTTGTTGCTAGGAATTTTGGGCTCGAGGGCCAGGATACCATAAGGAATCCTGGAGCTAGGAAGTCGGACAGGCTATTCCTAGCTGGCTGGGAAGTTAGTCGGTTTTGGGCAGAGCTTCAGACAGAGTTGGAGAATAACATCACTTTGAGGTATTTTCATTATTATGTTGTGTTATATAGTTTATTATCATGATTCTCATAAATTTTAATTCTGTTGAATGGTTATATGTTGAATAATGAATGGTTATATGATGAATAATGAAAGAGAAAGAATTTAGGATCACATTTCTATATATTTAAATTTATGTTTCTAAGGATTTGGTGGAGAGACCTTACACATGGTACCAGATCTCTATTTTAAAATTTGGAGCCAAGGTCCTACCTACCCACCCATCCTCTTGACTCTTGACATAAAGCGTATTCAGCAAAAATATAAGCATATTCAACAAAATTAAGCTTAAACACTTTTATATAAAATCCCAACATAAAAGCAAAGTAAAACCCACTAATGTGCAATGAACATACATTTTTGAATCATCATGAATAAATGCATCCTTCCTAGGTATGGATGCTTCCTTTTCAATACCAATATCCCGCACTTTTCTCTCCACATTGTTTTCAAACACACTCTGAGGTACTCTCTTCTCCACATTTCCCTATATCACAGATTTCAAATTTGAAAATTTAAAAATTAAGTTTATATGATTTTAACACATTAAATTGTAGTT
Organism: Picea engelmannii; assembly: GCA_009831015.1. Lineage (NCBI taxonomy): Eukaryota > Viridiplantae > Streptophyta > Pinopsida > Pinales > Pinaceae > Picea > Picea engelmannii. The sequence continues at coordinate 422,135 of ML779429.1, forward strand.
TTAAATTTCTAAACATGTAATGCCTATGATGTGCCAACCTATGATTCAATAAATGAAATGTTGTTTAAGAAATTATTTTAAATTAATAATTTAAATGACAATTTGCAATTTTAATATATAACTAAATTTGTTTTCAACATGCAATGATACCTGTGAACTCCCACCCTCTTCAAACTCTCCCAATGAGAATTGATACAATCCTGCCCAAGTAGTAGGAGATGGAATAGGGATCTGTTAACAACACAACTAAGAACTAAATCTAGGATTCAACATGTTCACATTTGTACGAAATCACAAATTTCATGTTGTTTATCTTATTCAAAATATTGGAGATTGGAAAACTAAAGTGCTCATTTGTGGATATGAGAAAACAAATACCTTATTCAACACATCCAAATCTAATCTTGTGGAATCAATTCCCCTATTTACTGGAGATTCATTTAACATATTTCCAAACTGCAATTAATGACAATAACAAATCAATTATTTATATAAATACAATGATATGTATCTAGAGCCATAATTAGAAGTAAACTATCCTCAAATGCGTAAACAATTTACTAACTAGAACATGTACCAATCTGTTGTTTGGTTCATCATTCTAAATGAAATCCTTCCAACCATTACGATTTTTTTTTAAATACTTCTTAAAATATTCTAATGGCATGGTATCTAACTCCTAATCTATTTTATAAACATAAATGGACCGAGAATTGGCTTCCGCTTGCTCACGGTTCAAACCAACATCAACAACATAAAAAAACGATTCCAAATTTTCCTTGATTCCATTGATAGCCTCTTTGCCAACCTCTGATGAAGCTCGCAACTCTAAATGTGAAGAAAATTCGCCTGTTGTGAGAGATACTAAATTTCATGGAGGCCTATGCAATGTCGCATTTTGATATGCCCATTTTCGATCAAATGTCCGTCATTTACCAACCCCATAATAATAGAACGATAGAGTAGTATAATAAGGGTGCATGTCCATGAAAAACTCTACATAAAAGTGTCTATTAAAATAATGTGGAACCTCATAATTCCATGACAATTTCCCATATGCTCCCAAAACTTTGTTATACAAATGTCCTGCTATGTTGGGGTGCTTAAAATATTGCACCTTCAACATCTTTTGCTTTGGTCCATCTTTGAAATTGAGCATCAAAATTGTGTTTTCTTTTGAAACTTTATTTTTTACTACATCCCATTATCAAGGCCCATCACCTCTGACTTTTACCTCCTCATCAAATAAATAAAATTTTCAGTGGTTGGCCCCATATTTTTATATGCATCCATAAAGTTTTTCAATTAATGGAAAAAAAAATTCAAGCTTTGTTTACTCTCCCGAGGGAGATACAAGTTTGTCAAATCATTTTCCAACCCGATTTTAACACCTGAGCATCACTCAAGGGTCATTGCTTCAGTAATCCCTTCCCAAGAAATCGCATCACCAACAATTGAAGGATAGTTGGACGTAGGTGTGTAATTTTTTTTTCGTGATAACGTCGCCTCCTAAACCCACCTTCACCCTCTTCACCAGCATTAGAATATTTTGATACCCAATCTATCTTTTATTGTCTTCCTTCGCATTAAAATCATTGTCTACACACACATTTGAAATTAATTTCAATGTTTAAATTGACATAAATATAAATACACAAAAATACAACAAAAAGAAACAAAATCACAGAAAATTACCAAAAATGTTTTCTTGTCCTGATGTATTCCCTACATTCTCAGGTGTAGGAGTATCAATGTGCAACCTATCTAATAAGGTTTCATCTAGAACACTTGTTTGATAACATTCTTGAGTTTATCTATTCAAAGAATCATTTGATAATCTCCTCTGACAAGATTGTCATTGGTCACTCAGAGTCTCAGTAGAAGAAGAGGTTCCTCTTCTTCCTTCTTGGGATAATTTTAATGTACCCCAAATTTTCCAAATAAAAAAAAAAATCTCCATGGGACATTAAAGTTCCTTGATTCTTCAACATTGATTATGACACAAAGATAATCCATTAATTACATCTTTATTTTTTTATTGTATGCATAGGAGAGTTATCGTCGTTATTGGATTAAAGACATACACTTATCTGTATTGAATAAAATTGTGACCAGGATTATCATAGTCCTTAGAATAAACATGCTATCCATAATGTAGCATGTAATATACTATCATTAATCATCTATTTTCCACTTCTAGATAATTCTCCTACCTCTGATCAACAATGTGTACTATATACTATAGACTATAGATTGTTGTATAGTCTATCCATAATACTAACCATAACAACATATGTATCATTTATCTTATAGAATATAATATGGATATAACNATATATATATATATCATTCAACATACGTACTATTATATGGATACTATAACGTTAACATTATTCCCCAACAATACATACATTGTTCAATCATACATATTAGTATATGGATACTATAATATGTATGAATTTAGCATAAATGGTATACCTATCATTTAACATACAGACTATTACATGTTACCATAGTACTAACACTATTCCCAAGGATATACCCATCGTTTAACCTATAGACTAAAATGTGCATACCCTAATGTTGTATGCCCTTTGTATAGTGTAAAGAACATAAACCATAAGAAAAATGTTAATAACCCTACCTGACTAGTGACATGGCTAAAAAATAAATTGATTTGAAACCATTTTTTTTATGGTGAATGACTGGTCTGGTTTGCATAAATTTACTCCTGGTTGTTTCATTAATGGAGAGGTCTGTCTCTTCCTTCCATATTTGACACTTAGGAGATACTACCCAATGTTGGCTCACCACCTCCTTGACTTCACATCACACAAAATAGGGTGTACCAACATCCATTACTCCTCGGGAGGCCTTCGAGGTCACATTCATTTATTGTTTTCCCCCTCTGGTACTGTAACACGGAAATTACCTCTACGTCGTCTGAGAAATCAACCTCTGGACTATAACTAACACTTTCCCCTACTCTGTATATGGTCAACGATTTAGGAAGCTTGGCCCCAGTGAACGATAGAAAGAGGAAACACACATCTGGTTCTTTGATGCATAAGTTAATTAAAAGTTTCTATTGTTTCTTCTCTCTGTATATCGTGAATGAAATCTTTGTTTTGGTGCACTGCATAAATAAATACAGGTTTCACGAACATACTCCCCAGTTTTTGATGTAGGAGCATCGCCTTAAAACTCAAAGAAGAAGGCATGGAGGTATGTATATGACATCTCAACATGAAAGAAATTCAAATCAACATTTAACATAGAGAGAAAAAGAATTGTTGAGATATTTTGGAAACAACATTTTTAAATATAACTTGCTTGTAAATTCTTGCACGACTGTAAGGATTTGTGGATAGAGAGTGTCATATCTTGTCTAGTAATAAATAATAGTTATTGTAAAAGGACAAGGCAGGTAACCATTAGAAATTGATAGGATAGGTTGCAGACATGATGAAGAAGAGCTCGAGGATCCACTCCTTAGATAGACTGTTGTTGTATTGTATTAGGGGAGTAGAAGAGAGTAGAAGAGAGGACAAGATATAGGAGGAGTTTTCCTAGAGTAGCAGACAGGAACAAAAGAAATATGTAGCGAAGAACTATAATACTATGTAATTTATTTCATGAATTAATAGAAGAAACAAAATTATTCCAATTCCTTGGAAACTGTTTAATTTCAGGTATGATGGAATGAATGGTGTATTCTGTGTGTGTTTTAGTTCATTTCGTTTATGTGTGATTTTTTATGGTTGATCATATGAATTTGTGACGAATTGGATAAGTTCCAATCATTTCTCATCTGGGAACTCGTATGCAAGGAGTACATATTGTATGCAAGGAGTGTGTCAACTGAATCTTGAATTGATTCAAAGGAGTTCATAAGGAATGACAGAAACTTAGATCAAGTACAAGGAGTCCACAAATTGAAGGAGTGACTAAGTGCCAAAGAACCAAAATAGAGAAGCGCAAGGAGTGCGGGAAGGATATCTTTTGAAGAAATCTTTTGATCAAAGTTTGTCGAGATCCCAGGAACACAAGGAGTGTGGGGAGATCAAAATCCTCAATGGAATAAATCTCATAAGGGATAGCGAGGATAAATATTCAAAGGGAGTGAAGCTCTAAATATTTCATGAATTATTGGTCAAGATCCATCCAGGAGGGAGTGGAATCGTTCCATATCGTCAGATATCGGTAAAGTACACAATATTTAATCCTCTATGTGCATATAGGAGTGAATAATTGCCGAAGTCTAGAACAGGTTAGGGACCGTTCATTGTCAAGAGGGACAGGTGGTGAAAGATCCATAACTTCAGAGAAAGAGAACTTCGAAAGTTTTTTGATCAAGGAGAAGGTGAAATCAGCGAATAGCCAAAGAGTCGAAGTAGATCCTGACTATTTTTAACCAAGAGGTACGTGTCAACAGATCAAAGAATTCAAGTGAACACGCTCAGAAGGTGAGTGTGCAAGATTTGAAATTCTCAAAGCCCAAAGAGATGAATCAATTCACAATCGTTGATCTAATAGAGACACACATCGATAGATCGTTGACGTCGGGTGAAAACACTCCAGGAGAAAGTGAGTGTGCAGGGTTCGAACCTCCCGAAGCCTAAATAGCCGAAGTGAATCGTAGCCTTCAAATTCCAAAGGACACACGATAGAGATCCATGAACTTTGGGTGAAAAAAATCTAGGGGAAATTGAGTGTGCAGAAGTTTGAACTTCCAAAGATTGAAGAGCCGTAATGAATCACAATCATCAATATGTGAGGGAAACCCATCGAACGATCATTGAATTTGGGTGAAATTACTTCGGGAGGAAGTAAGAATAGAGAGGTTGAAACTCTTGAAGCCCAAAGGGATTAAATGAATCGTAGACATCCATTTGAAAGGAGGGCACATGTCTATAGATCATGGATATCTGGGAGTGCGTGCAAGAGTAGGAAAAGGGTCATTGACTGATAGTTTACCAAGGTAGAAAAGAGGACAGATTTGAGTTTTTGATCAAGAGGTAATGCCCGATATCAGAAGATCAACAATCACACTTAATAGTGGGAGAAGAAAGTGATCGGGTCTTAAAAATATTAGAGCGAGCCACAGTCGAAATGACAATATTGACAAAGGGATACATGGCAGCTGATAGTGAATTATGAGGAGAAAAGTAGTTTGGTCTCAAACCAATATTGGCTATCCCTCAATCACATGCTTAAGTCAGGACATATGCCGAGGTCACATGCAGGAAGGGGATAATGGAAAAGTAACTGGTGCTTGAACTTTTATATTGTAGGAGCATGAAGGAAGAAGTTGTGGGTGTCATAGAACCTATACCAAAAGACTGAAAGGGCCTGTGTTTAATCAAAAGTGAGACCATTAAGGTTTCAGGGAACCAATTTGTCTTGGAGAATCGAAGATCCTTGACCGGGAGGTCGTGCAGCCCTGAAAAAGAGTAGGGGGTTTGCATCAAGTAGTATCAGAGCCTGTGTTTTCTTCCAGATGGAAGGAAAAGGAGAGCTATTGAATTTGTTTGTAGAAAGAAGACAAAGGATAAAGAATATAAGTTGATATTATCAGTGGTATCAAGAGTTTATTATGTTTATATACATGAGAAGGTGATTCTGTGGAATCATGCCACCCATAAGACGCAGAACAAATCGAGAAATGGAAGAAGAAATGAGGCGACTCAGAATGAGACTGGATGTCATGGAGACAAAAGAGAGGAGAGAACCATAAATTGGAGATATCAGTGAAACTGAAAGAAAATAGATAGAGGTCAAAGAATATGTAGTAGAGGATGCTACAAAAGACCTCTTATTGAAAGTTGTTTCAAGAATAGGAGCCAGAGAAAAAATAGAGGTACCAATGTATGAAGGAAATTTATAAGTTGAAGAATTGTTGGATCGGCTACGTGCTATGGAAAAGTACTTTGATTATGAAGATATTGAAGAAGATAATATGGTGAAGAATGAAGTGACAAGACTGAAGGGTCATGCAACACTTTGGTGGGATGAACTACAAGCTGATCGCAGATGTAAGGGAAAGAAAAAAATTAAAATTTGAGATAGGATGGTAGCCAAGATAAAGAAAAAATTATCCCAAAGAACTATCAAATCAATCTATTCATAAGATTACAAATATTGAGACAGAAAATCTTATCACTGAAGGAATAAACTAAGGAATTTTATAGACTGAACATCAGGGATGTATAGAAAGAGAATGATGATGAAAAAACAACTAGGTATATCAATGGACTGAGATATGAAATACAAGAGGAAATCAACATGGTGTATGTTAGTAATGTCTAGGATGCTTATCAAGCAACCATGAAAGCTTAAGAGCTATTGGCCAGAAAACAAACAGAGGAGGAAATTCAATATTAGGTAAGGGAAGCAGTAGAGAGAAGTTCCAGAAACCAAATAATGAAGATGGAAATCATCATAGTCACCCTGCGAAAGGTCGAAGTTATAAAAAAAGACAAAATGGAGAAAGAAGATCTTTTCCTAGAGAAAGAGGAAGATCTAAAGGAGGTCAAATTAGATGTTATGACTGTGATAATATAGGGAACATGTCTTGGGAATGCCTAGAGAAGAAGAAAGAAACTAGAGGAGGAGAAGCACGCATTTCTAAAGTATAGAAGCATGTGGAATGAGAAGTAGCAGAAGGAGGAAATAAACTCATGATCATGAAAGTTCTTCTTAAACCATATAAGGAGGTAGAGGAACCAATTCAGTGGACAAGACTCTTCATAACTTCTTGTAAGATGAAAGACAAAGTTTGCAAGGTGACATAGACAATGGGAGCACTGACAATCTGGTATCCATAGAAATGGTGGAGAAACTAGATCTGAATACAACTTCACATCCAAACCCATACAATGTATCATGGTTGCATAAAGGACATCAAGTAATGGTAAGTCAACAATGCCAAGTTGAATTTGAAATATGAGGTTATAGGGATGAAATATTATGTGTTGTAATTCATATGGATGTCTATCATATTTTATTGTGGAGACCATGGAAATTTGACGGAAACGTTATTCATGATGGGAGGAATAATACTTATACCTTAGAAAATAATGGTAGAACACATATGTTGTTTCCAATAGAAGAGAAATAGCAGAAGAAAGAAGCTATTTCAAGTATACTCTCATGAGTGGGAAGGAAATCTTGAATGAATTCAAGAAGGAGTAGGAGATGTAGTTTTCTATAGTGAGGAAGACAAGAGTTATCCTTACAAATACTTATATGGAATATTTAACTTAAGAAATACAAGAACTATTAGAAAACGTTGCTGACATAGTAGTGGATGAGATACCACACTCATTTCCACCCATTAGGAGTATAAGACATCATATTGAACTTATTCCAGGAGCTAGTTTACCAAACAAAGCATCTTATAGGTTGGCACCTAGAGAGAATGAGGAAGTAAAAAATCAAGTCCAAGAGTTATTGGATAAAGGTTTAGTCAGGGAAAGCCTAAGACCATGCGTAGTAATGATTGTGTAGACTCCAAATAAGGATGGAGGATGGAGAATGTGTACATATTCTAGAGCCATAAATGATATCACCATTAGGTATAGATTCCCTTTACCCAGGATGGAAGATTTGATGGATTGTTTGAGTGGAGCAAGATATTTTTCCAAGATATAATTGAAGAGTGGATATCATCAAATAAGGATGAGAGAGGAAGATGAATGGAGGACAACATTCAAGACAAATGAAGGTTTGTTTGAATGGTTGGTCATGCCATTGGGGTTGAAAAATTCCCCAAGCACATTTATGATATTAATAAATGAAGTGTTGAAAGACATCATTGGAAAATTTGTAATAGTGTATCTGGATGACATACTAATATTCAGTCAGACAGAGGGAGAACACTTAAAACATTTGACATCAGTGATGAGAAGGTTGCATGACACAACCCGCACCCTCGACGACACGGTCACCCCACTAGGACCTTCACGAACCTCGGCCCAAAGGGTTCATACCCTTCCTACTCCCTTGGGAGCTCTTTACCCACAGTATACCTTCCTCGACGATTCCCCGCTTTCGAAAATCGGGAAATCGGCACTCGCGTGTTTGCGAGTTCAACGCTTGTGATATCGATCCTTCAATTCCCGAGCTCCAACCTCCAATGGTCAACGGTCAATGCTCGACTGTCAGCTTTCCCTTATCGGGATATCGCGACCTGCGGTGTCCATACTCTATGCTTTCAAAGCCCCGAGTACCGAGGTGTCGATCCCTCGCTACAACGCCACCTGTACTCCACTCGCTCTCGGGCCCCACGCTGCCACGTCACGTCGGGATTTCACGGATCACGGGTCCGTGACTCCAAGTTCCTACTGCTGGAAACCCCGAATGCCGAAACCCCGATGCTCCGGATTCGTGCCACCTGTCCCTCCAGTGATCGATGGTTCCCACTAAATCGGGAAATCGCGACTCGCGATTCTACGAGGTGTGAGCCCTTACCTGGCCAACTCCCGAATGCCGAAACCCCGAAGTCCAATGGACTTGGGTTCTTTCCCACCTGTGCTTACGGGCTATCTCCCGCACAACTTCGCCACGATCTGACGGTCAGCGGGATTTCACGATCCTCCGACGCAAATCCTGTCCGTTGATCCACCTCCTTGGAGAGTTCTCCCGCTCCTAAGCTTCTCTCGGTTCGAGCTCCTCCTCGGCTCTCCCCTTGAATCCTAAAAGGGTTCAATTTTGACCTCTGCACCCTCCTTGAAGAATCCTTTCTCGCAAAGCGCTATCTATCCTGAACTTCCCCAAACACTCAGACCCCTTGGGGGGGGGGTTTGATCCCTCTTCTTCCTCAGATGGAGAATATGAGTGCCTTCCTGGCTCCTTACTCAAGAAACCTCTGTGCTGAGTCTTTCTGGGTATTCAGCAACCCAATACAGGTCCCTCAGTGGACTCTACTTCCTTCAGCTTCAGAACTCAAAGAGTTCCTGCCTCCTCGACTATCTGCGCACCCTCTCAACACCCTCCTGGCGGAGTATTTCTGCTACAGAACACCCTACAGTTATATTTTCTCTTGAGCTCTTTCACCCTTCGCTTGACGTCCTCCAGACGGAGCTCATCAGAATCCCCACAGAATTCTGGTCTTTCTGAACTCATAGCAGAGTGCCTTCCACGGTGCACGCTCAATACTCTCTCGGTAGAGTTTCTACAGAACTTCTCAAAGGTTCTGTTTACAACAGTGGCTCAGCTACACTACCTTGACTATTGAGGTGTTCAGTAACCCCAAAGTCCTCCTTCTTTCTGAGTTGATGGTTCCAGGCTTGTGCCCTCAGCACGTCTTTGTCTGACTCCTTCGAGTTCATAAGTGCCTCCTCTGTGCACTGGGATTCAGAGTCTCAACACTCTGTCACGCCCTCATGGCATGAACCCTCAAAGACCTCTCAAACATGAATTCAAACCAACTCCCTGCAAATACATGATAACAATACACAATTGCAACATATAATGAACACACACATACAGACATGCATATAATGACAGACTAGTGCAGGAAAAACTGCTCTGTATTAATAATGGCAAATGCCTGTATATTTTACAAGGTGTTCCCGAGCTCTCCTCAGCTCGTCTCTACTCTACCTTGTCTACCCAAAATGAGATCTCTCTATCTCTTTTACCTGAGGTGCTCTTTGCGCTTCCCTCCAGGATTTACCTACTCTATTTAATTTACAATCAATGACTGTCTAGTCCAGCGTATGGATCTAGATCTCAGCCAATCTACAATAAAGGCCTATCTTATCTACAGCCTGCGCAAAGGCATGGCATTCATGGCTCACCAGCCTAAGGCATTAATTTACATTGAATTCAAATTCAAAATGAGGCTGCGCCTCCCTTTCATCCCTTTGAATGCGTGCTGACGTGGCTGGCTAGCTGCATGGAGAGATGCTCCTGCATCATACTCCACAGCTGCAAAAATCATGAGCTCCTGCTCATGAGCTTCCCCTGTAGTTTGTTGGAATCCACCTAGGTCCCAAACAAGTCTTTGGAGCTTTTCACCTGCTCCATCCTGCTGCTGCTGCTTCCGCTGCGCTGCTGCTGCTGCTTTTCTTCTGCCCAGCCTCTCCTTGCTGGCAGTCTGTCTGCGCTGATCTCAACATCAACTCCATGATCTCCTGGATCGCTTCATCCAGCTGCTCCAGTGGATGGTTTTTCAGTTGCAGTCTCCACAGCTGCAAAAATTTTGGGCCATTGGGAAGATCATCAAGATTCCCCACGCCTTCCTCATTCGTTTCCAACCTCACCTGTTGGATGTGCATGCCCTGCACTTTCACCCTGTCCTCTAGGGCTTCAATCTGCTCCCACAGCTCATCAAGACATATGCTGTCTGTGTCTTCTTCTTCTGCTTCTGCAACCTCCTCTGTTGCATTGTGTTCAACTTCATGGCTGAAAATGTTGAGCCATTCCTCAGAATTCTCCTCTTCCTTTTCATCTTCTTCGTCTGTCAGCTTCAGTGCTGCAACCCTCTCATCTTCCTGGCTGAAATCATCGAGTTGTTCCTCAGAACACTCATTCTTCTCTTCATCTGTTTGGGCGGTCTTAAATGCCTGCTCCAACTCTTCTTCTTCGACAGTCATCTCCAACTGTGACTGCTCTACTGTTGCTGCATGTACAACAGAATTTTCTGCCTCCTCCTGGGCAAATGGCAGGAATATTTCAATTCCCCCAATCATCAGTATATCATCCTGATGTTCCTCCTCTCCTGTCAGCTTCATCTACTGATCTTCTTGCGAGATTATATGCTCTGTCAGCTCTTCTGGCTGAGTCTAATTTCTCAAATCATCCCTGCCCAACTGGCCATATGGGATGCTTCCACTGCTGCTTCCTTGGCAGATTATGAGATCAACCGATCCCAACTTCATCAGCAACCTTTGTTGATTTGAACTCTCCATTGAGTCCAAGAGACTCTCAGATAGTCTCAATTTTTCATCTCTTCCCTCCAGGCATCTTAGTACGCTTTCGCTGCCCTCTTGGCAGTCTTCGAGATCTTCACCTGATCTCCTTTCATCGCCCAGCTGACAATGCAAAGTTTCCTGGCTGTCCTCACGACAGTCTTTGAGATCCTCAGCCGATCTCATTTCTGTTTCCCTGCCCAACTGGCAATTTGAAATTCCCTGGCTGCCCTCACGACAGTCCTTCAGATCCTCAACTGATCCCAATTCGTTGCCCTCCTGGCAAACTGGAATTTCTTCCTTCCTTCCCAACCAACAGTATTTGAAACCATCAGCTGATTCCAATTTATTCCGATCATCATAATCATCACCACCATCGAGACTTTGTCCTGTCTCTGGCCAACAGTAACAAATCATGTCTTCTTCTGTGGCCCTGAGGTTCTCAGCATACCTCAGCCATCTTTTCAACAGCCTACACTGTATTATGACCATCAGCTGCTTGACTGGCCATTTCGCTTTTTCCTTCTCCATTGGCAATTCGCGCAGTCGTCTCTTCCTCCTATCCTGCCGCATCCGCAGTCCCATATTCTCTATGTCTACTTTTAATTCATAGAGCTTTCTAGTCATTTCTGCTTCCTCTGCAAGCTTTTCTGCCTTTCTTTTCTTCCTATGGCCTTTAGTAGCCATTTTGTTGTGTCTATCTGTCCCCTCGATAGATCTGCTGCTGTCACTCCAGCAATCCTGCGTGCTCAACTTCCTTCTACAGTCTTCCTCTGACTGTCTACGGACTGCTACCTCCGGCAAGCAAGTCCCCACAGAGTTCTCAGCAACCTTGTCTTCCTTCACCTGCAATATACAGATGAAATCCCGCTCTGATACCACTCTCACGCAAGTCGTGAGTATCAGAGTACTTTCCTTTCTCCTTCCCTTCTCTCGCCTGCAATATACAGACAAGACTTCAGAGCTCTGATACCACTCTGACGCAACCCGCACCCTCGACGGCACGGTCGCCCCACCAGGACCTTCACGAACCTCAGCCCAAAGGGTTCATACCCTTCCTACTCCCTTGGGAGCTCTTTACCCACAGTATACCTTCCTCGGCGATTCCCCGCTTTCGAAAATCGGGAAATCGGCACTCGCGTGTTCGCGAGTTCAACGCTTGTGATATCGATCCTTCAATTCCCGAGCTCCGACCTCCAATGGTCAACGGTCAATGCTCGAGTGTCGGCTTTCCCTTATCGGGATATCGCGACCTGCGATGTCCATACTCTATGCTTTCAAAGCCCCGAGTACCGAGGTGTCGATCCCTCGCTACAACGCCACCTGTACTCCACTCGCTCCCGGGCCCCACGCTGCCACGTCACGTTAGGATTTCACGGATCGCGGGTCCGCGACTCCAAGTTCCTGCTACTGGAAACCCTGAATGTTGAAACCCCGATGCTCCAGATTCATGCCACATGTCCCTCCAGTGATCGATGGTTCCCACTAAATCGGGAAATCGCGACTCGCGATTCTACGAGGTGTGAGCCCTTACCTGGCCAACTCCCGAATGCCGAAACCCCGAAGTCCGATGGACTTGGGTTCTTTCCCACCTGTGCTTACGGGCTATCTCCCACACAACTTCGCCACGATCTGACGGTCAGCGGGATTTCACGATCCTCCGACGCAAATCCTGTCCGTTGATCCACCTCCTTGGAGAGTTCTCCCGCTCCTAAGCTTCTCTCGGTTCGAGCTCCTCCTCGGCTCTCCCCTTGAATCCTAAAAGGGTTCAATTTTGACCTCTGTACCCTCCTTGCAGAATCCTTTCTCACAAAGCGCTATCTATCCTGAGCTTCCCCAAACACTCAGACCCCTTGGGGGGGGGGTTTGATCCCTCTTCTTCCTCAGATGGAGAATATGAGTGCCTTCCTGGCTCCTTACTCAAGAAACTCTATGCTGAGTCTTTCTGGGTATTCAACAACCCAATACAGGTCCCTCAGTGGACTCTGCTTCCTTCAGCTTCAGAACTCAAAGAGTTCCTGCCTCCTTTGCTATCTGTGCACCCTCTCAACGCCCTCCTGGCGGAGTATTTCTGCTACAGAACACCCTACAGTTATATTTTCTCTTGAGCTCTTGCACCCTTCGCTTGACGTCCTCCAGACGGAGCTCATCAGAATCCCCACAGAATTCTGGTCTTTCTGAACTCACAGCAGAGTTCCTTCCACGGTGCATGCTCAATACTCTCTCGGTAGAGTTTCTACAGAACTTCTCAAAGGTTCTGTTTACAACAGTGGCTCAGCTACACTGCCTTGACTATTGAGGTGTTCAGTAACCCCAAAGTCCTCCTTCTTTCTGAGTTGATGATTCCAGGCTTGTGCCCTCAGCACGTCTTTGTCTGACTCCTTCGAGTTCAGAAGTGCCTCCTCCGTGCACTGGG
>ML779429.1:451456-511364 GCA_009831015.1 Picea engelmannii
GCTCAGTATTGTTGGATATTCCATCACAAAATGGTTTCTAAACAACCTGTATATTCTTTGGAAAGGTAATTTACAAAAATGACATGTATATTCTTTTGAAAAACTAATTTACAACCTGTATAATCCATGAAACCCTCGTAATTTTTTTTTATGGTAGAGCTCCCTAGGGTAAGGACTCATGTACCACTAGTATACAAAATCAAAGAAGTTGTGTCTAAGAACCAAGATCAGAACACGAATACCTTTCTGAGCAATAGGGATACCATGATACGGTCTCGTCGATTTGTACAAACCTGCAAGGGAGAAAATGATAGATTCATAAATTTGTACTAAGAAAATTTAGTGAAATAAATAATAAGAAAGATGAGATATTACTTAGCTTGAATTGGCATTGGAATAGTTCTCTACCGACACTTGAACCACGATCTGTTCATAACCCAAAGGGGGGGAGTGAACCCAAGAATGACTGATGGGTACCTTCACAAAAGAAAACATGGCCCCATCATTAGTTCTTGTAACTAAAAAGTAATACCATGACGTTGAAGACTTTAAAAAATAAATTAAATAGTGTTAAAACATTTAAAAACACTCAGAAGTATAGTTGGGAAACCCCACAGAGGGTAATCTTTTCCCATGTAAATTGTACAAAACCTAAGTCACGATTTTCTACCATAGAGGAAAGTAAATAAAAAGAAAAGATCATATTCAGAACGTGATTTTGTCAAATCTTGTATCTCGTTTAGTCTGGTTTGTATAGTATAGTGAAATCTATGAAATAGGGATCGATGGTGTTGATACAGGTTCCTTGTAGGATTTCGAGGATGCGAACTCTCGGACAAAGGGATGATATTTTAGGGTTTATATACGCCTATGCCATATAAAACCCACAAGATTAATGTTACTAGAAAAACATAGTATTAAAATACGATTTATACATACAATGAAACCACATTTATTCCCCACAGGTAAATCGTTTAAATTCTAAGGGTTTAGACAGAATACGGAAGGCATCTACCACATTGATTTTTCTAAACAAAAGTAAATTAAGGGTTTCTTTATAAAGTAAAAAGAGAAATTCAAGTACAGAAGTTACTGATATAATCATATGCAATTAATTTAAGCAAATACAAGTGTAATAAAAAAAATAGAGGGATGATGTCACAACATAGTGATATGCATATGGACCTTTACTTAAAATTATCGATAGTAAATCATGAACTAGAGGATTTAAATCGCCATTGTATAATATTTATATAGACACTGAATGTAAAATCTAGATAGAGGGTGGTTACCACGCTAACAGGTAAGGGTGTTCACAAGTTTGTACAGATGATAAACGAAGTGAAAATTATGAATCCATAAATCCATTAAAAGTTTAACCTATATGTCTATCTATCTATTTCACACAAAACTATAGTCCAAAGTGAGGTAACGTAAATTATAAGAGTCATGAGATTTAAGAATGATGTATATACTCACTTGGAATGCTAAGTTTTCAATATTCCAAAACTTACCACGATTTTCACAGTGGGGATATATCACACACGGCATGGATGTTGGGCTTTTCACAGGGCGTAGATGTTGGGATTTTCACAGATATTAAATGAAGATAACAGAAAGGAAGCTTCAAACCTGAGAGCCTGGAAAGAAACAATTGCAAGGGAAGAATGAAAACACGAATGCCAAAAAAATCTATCCACAGATTGTTATAGAATAATAAAGGGAAAAAAAGTAAGGTCTCGGTTACTTGTTACAGAGAGAAGACCAAATGGATGTGCGTTCTCCATTGTTTTCCAGGTCGAGTTCGTTTCCACATTGTCGGACACCCACAAAAAGGAAAATGTTCTAGCGTTAACACTGATACACTTACAATTCCAGAGTTGGATTTTTTGGGTGAACATGGAGCCAAGGGGGGGAAATGAATTCGGTAGTGACCTCGAAACAATTGCATAGAGGGAAGTAATGGGTGACAGGATACGCAGTACATTTTCCATGTGAAGTTTCAAAGGTGGTGAGCCCGCAGTGGGCATGCCTGCCTAATTTGTCCAACTCAAGAAGTACATCAAATTCCTTCCATTAATGGTTACAAAGAATGTTAAATGCCTGCAGGTAGAAAAGACTGATGCCATTAACATGAGTTCAAAGCCCATTTAATGTTGGGCCATGTCACCAGGTTAGGTGGGGTTTCTTACTATTTGGTTAGGGTTTATGTGTGGTGTAAGTGAAATAACGTGGAATTAGGGTATATGACATGTCACTCCATCATTGGAAAACAACCTTATAACCACCTTAGTAATGATAATACTTCGGCGTTGAGTAACGATTTTCAAGTACGTTATGGCAGGCATTACATTTGATTGGTTACCATGTTAAATTAAGGCTAACGAGATACAATGTTTTTGTATAATATGTATGATATGTATATAACAAGGATAATATTTGTATTATATAAACATATACACATACGTTAGTATTGGTAAGAATTTCGTGTAGTGAATATCATACTATAACAATACGATTTTAAGAATAGGGCTAATGTGTAGTAGTCAATATGGCCTACTATATATATATATATATATATATATATATATATATATATAGATATACAATATTTACTCATTATATATATATATATATATAATGAGTAAATATTGTATCGCATGCTAAATCTAGAAAATTTAATACGTATGCATAACTTTATAAGGTAAGGGAACCATATATGGGGTTATATATGGGTAAGTGTTAAGTTTCCACTTAATGGATACAAAGTGGAATGTGTTGCATTCTAGATATACGTTGGGTCCTTTGGTAACAACTTATATAGATGTATAAAGGTAAGAATCATGCCATTGATGGATATATATGCTACATTCTTTAAATAGATTTTCATAAGAAAAACATACATTATATTTGCTAAGTGACGATAATAAAGTTATGTGGAACAAATAGTGAAGAGTCAAGAAGTTTTAATGCACCTAACAATTTTTTTATTTTTTGGTAATTTTGGTGCACATTACATTTATTCACTGAGCAAGGCCATCAATGGGATCAGATTCTGGCATAAGAAAAATTTGCATTTAACAATTCAGTGAACATGAGCACTGGAAAAAGTCCATTTGAAATTGTGTATGGTATACATCGAAGAGGGATTACAGAGTTGAGAGATTTTAGTCAAGATGAATTCAAAAGTTCTAGCGCAAAAGATTTTTCAATAGAAATGCAAAAATCCATGATAGAGTCAGAGAGAAGCTACATGAAAACATCTTGAAATATAAGAATAGAGTTGATCAGAAGAGGAGAGAAGTTCAATTCAAAGTAGGAGATGAATTTTTAGCTCATTTGAGAAAATAAAGGTTTCCAAGGAGAACATATAACAAATTGAAGATGAAGAAGATAGGTCCATGCAATATCCTTAGAAAATTTGTAGCCAATGCTTATGAAATTGGATTTCCATCCAATGTTGGGTTATCACCGATATTCAATGTTGTAGACTTGCATCCTTATAGGAGAGATGATGTAGGAGAATCAGATGGTCAGAAAGACGTTCGTTGGGAAGAAAACATTCCCACAACAGAAAAAAATCATATGGAGAGAATTATAGAAAAAAGAGTTGGAAAGAATATTAGGAGGAAGACATATCTTGAATACTTAGTGAAGTGGAAAGAGCATCTAGTGGAAGATTCAAGTTGGGTCACTGAACCTGATATTTTGAAGCATGGAAAAACAATACAGGAGCTCATGGACAGTAGCCCATGAATATTTTATCCAGAGGATTATGATGCAGGAGAATCACCTTGAAAGTCAAAGAAGCAAGAATGGAGGAAAGGATATGACATCTCAGCATGACATAATTTCAAATCAACATTTAAGTCAGAGACATAACGTGTTCTTGAGATATTTTGGAAAAAATGTTTTTAAATATAACATGTTTGTAAAGTCTTTCATGACTGTAGGGAGTTGCAGATAGAGCATTTCCTCTCTTATCTAGTAATAACTTATATTTATTGTAATAGGACAAGGTGGGTAACCGCTAGAAACTGATACGATAGGTTGAATACAGGATGGAGAAGAGCTCAAGGAACCACTCCTTAGATAGATTGTTGTTTTATTGTATTAGGGGAGTAGAAGAGAGTAGCAGAGAGAACAAGAGATAGGAGGATTTTTCTTAGTGTAGCAAATACGAAAGGAAGAAAGATGTAGTGAAGAACTGTAATACTATGTAATTTATTTCATGAATGAATAGAAGAGACATAATTATTCCAATTCCTTAGACAATGATCAATTTGAGGTGTGATTGAATGAATGGTGTGTTCTGTGTGTGTTTTAGTTCATTTAGTTTATGTATGATTATTTATGGTAGATCATATGATTTGTGACGAATTGGATAAGTTTCAATCATTTCTCATCTAAGAACTCATAAGAAAGGAGTGCATATTGTATGCAAGGAGTGTGTCAAATGAGTATTGAATTGATTCAGAGGAGTTCAGAAGGAACGATCGGAACTTAGATCAAGTTCAAGGAGTGCATAGAGTCAAGGAGTGACTAAGTGTTGAAGAACCAGAACAGAGAAGTGCAAGGGGTGCGGGAAGAATTTCTTTCAAAGAAATCTTTCGATCTGAGTTTGTCGATATCTGAGGAATGCAAGGACTACGTGGGAGATAAAATTCCTCAAATGAATCAATATTATAATGAATAGCAAGGAGAAATATTCAAAGGGAGTAAGGCTCTAAAGATTTCATGAATTATCGATAAAGATCCATCTAGGAGGGAGAGGGATTGTTCCACATCGTCAGATCTAGGTAAAGTACACGCGATTTAAGACTATGTGTGCATACAAAAATGAATAATCATTGAATTCTCGAAGAGGTTAGGGACCGTTCATTGTCAAGAGGGATAAGTGGAGCAAGATCTGTAACTCTCGAGTAAGAGTAGTTCGAAAGTTTTTTGATCAAGGAGAATGTTAAATTTCTGAATAGCTGAAGAGTTGAAGTAGATCCTGACCTTTGGTTTCCAAGAGGTACATGTCAAAAGATCAAAGACTCTAGACAAAAACGCTGAGAAGGTGAGTGTGCAGGAGTTTAAACTCCCAAATCCCTAAGAGCCGAAGCGATTCACAACCGTCGATCTAAGAGAGACATGTTTCCACAGATCATCGACGTCAGGTGAAAACACTCTGAGAGAAAGTGATTGTGCATGATTTGAACCTCTGAAATCCTGAGTAGCTGAAGTGAATTGTCGCCATCAAATTTAGAAGGAAACACAACAAAGATTCATGGACTTCGGTTGAAAACACTCCTGGGGAAAGTGAGTTTGCAGGAGTTGGAACATTCGAAGCCTGAAGATCTGAAATGAATCACATTCATCAATATTTGAGGGACATGCATCGAAATATCGTCAACTTTAGGTGAAATTACTTTGGGAGGAAGCAAGAATGGAGAGGTTAAAACTCTCGAAACTCGAAGGGCCGAAATAAATTGTATTCGTCGATTTGAAAGGAGGGAACACGTTGATAGATCCTGGAGATCTGGGAGTGCATGCAAGAGGAGGAAAAGGGGGTGTGAATGATAGTTGACCAAGGAATAAAAGAGGAAATATCTAAACTTTCGATCAAGAGGCAATGCCTAAGATCATACGATAGATGATCGCGCTTTATAGTGAGGGAAGAAAGTGATCCCGTATTAAAAATATTAGAGCGGGTTGCAATTGAAGCCACAATATTTCCAAAGGCATACCTGGAAGATGATAGTGAATTGAGGGGAGAAAACAAATTTGGTCTCAAACCACTCTTGGTCATCCCAAAATCGTATTCTTACATGAGGAAATATCTCGAGGTCACATGCAGGAAGGGGCTAATGGAAAAGGAGATGGCACCTGAACTTTGGTATTTTGGGAGCGCAAAGGAAGAGGTTGCAGGTGTCACAGAACCTACACCAAGAGATTGAAAGGGCCTATGTTTAATCAAAAGTGAGACCATTCAGGTTTCAGAGAGATGATTTGGATTGGAGAATCGAAGCTCCTTGACCGAGAGGTCATGCAGTCCCAAGGGAGAGTAGGGGGTTTGCATCATTTTCTTTCTTTGTTTGAGGATTTACATTGAATTACCATCAAGCCTCCGTATGCATTTTCTCCTAGGGTTTCCCTCTGTTTAAGGTTTCAGGATTGGAGGGTTATTGTTTTTCCCGTCGGTTGGATATTTTTATTCTAGCCTATAATTGTTATAGTTCTTTCGTGGCCCGAAATCATTTTAATAGTTAAACCTTCAGTTTTCCTTTCATATTTTCTTTTATTTCACCACTTAATACTATCAGTTACCCTTTGGAACTTGCCCAAAGATCCAAAAACTTTCTATGTAGGTTGGTGTTTCAGACTTGTTAGTCGTTGGAACTCCATAGGGAATTTCAAACTTTACACTCTATATGTTTATGGCTATGTTAACCCTCTGTAGGGAGTTCGAAACTTACCCTCTGTATAACTTATATGGAAATACTAACCCTCTATGAGAAATTAGTAAACTTTACTCTATTTAATTATGATTAACAATATTAATCCCTCTCGCAAAATTCGTATTGACCTTTCGTGTATATAATTAGCATTATTAATACCTCTCTGGGAAATTTGTGTTTTCTTTCTGTGTAAATTAAATAGCCGTATTAATCCCTCTGTGGGAAAATTTGTGTTTTACCTTTTGTGTAACTAAATAGTCATATTAATCCCTCTCTGGGAAATTTGTGTTTTACCTCTTGTGTAAATAAACAGTAGAGTAATCAAGATTTAATTCATTTGGACTCCACTTGACTGCACCCTCTAGTTCTAAAACAACTTTGTCAGGAAGGATCATCCCATGGCCACTTCGACAACATCCTTCTTTTGATTCAAGTAATGAGTTTAAAACATTTATGAAAGGCCTTTCCCATATCGACCACTCTTTGCTAGCAAACGAGAGGGTAAATTGTTTAATGCACTGTTGATTTGAAAGTCGTAAGGTTCGAACTCGTTTATTGCACCGTTAGATTTTTAACCTACAGTTCTCGTTCTGACTGTATGTTACTATGCACTTAGACTTTCGGATTTTACCATTCTGTAATTGCTAATTGTATTTTAAAGATCTATTGTGATTAAACACAAATCGCATCTTGTGCACCTCTTTAGAATTTAATGGTCAAATATGAATATACACAGGGTTTGGAGAATACGTACATCCATTTTAATAAATCTGTACACGACCTATTTTGTTTATAAATCATTACTATCATTTTGTTTGTTTTATAAATGAAATTCTTATGCATGAATATGTGAAATTAATTATTGGGCCCTTTTCTATTTTTAGAGGGTACCCATCAGTCGATTTTGATTCTACTCTTCCTCCTCCTGGATCATGGACATATTCTCACACAATAAATAAAAGGCAATATGAACCTTCATTGGGGATCAACCTACGTATTTTCAATTTATTCTTATTATTTGATTTCCATTAAAAACACTAGCGTAGTTTACTAAACCCTCATTTTTTCTTCTTTTGCGGGTAGTGCAAATCTAGGTAATCAAATGATGGAACATTTTTCCTGAAAGGTATTCGAGTTATGATCTGTGTGCGCATTACTTCGATTACATACATATTTTGTGTACAAATTTGTTAGATCTCTATTTACAATTTGTGGAGTTTCGATTATGGTACTCCAACTGTAATATTTTTGAACAAAGATCGATTGAAATACAATAGTTTCTTTTGACCGATACTTTGAGTTCCTCACTATATTTTTGTCCTAATAAAGAATGTATTTGGACTCTTATTCGCTCTATATATTCTCTATGTTATTTGTGTACATATTTAAATGGCATGTCAATACATATATATTCCACTAGCCAATAGGAACATAACAATTGGTTCTATAATTTCTTTATGCATGAACGTATATATATGTATATACAATTAATTCTATATGTATAGCCATATTTAATGGCCAATATAAACATACAATAGTTCTTCTATTTCTGTACGTATGAACACAAACATATATAGCATCATTATATTTCAATTAAACAATACCGTATCCTCGAACTATAATAAACCATCATATTCCTAACAAATAATAATAAAAAACATAACATTGACAAGGACTGCAAGTCAAGATACATATTTGAAACCTGAAGTTGGAATACAAATGGAATAGCCACGTTCCACCCAACCGTAGAACATAACAATCAAGATCACTTGCCCTTTTCAGCCCCTAGCCTAACCATGAGTCCATAAGGCCAAACTAAATGATCCTCTTTAGCTACATTCACCATCCAAAGATCATAAATTCCTCTGCCTCACACTAACAGTGTCCATAAAAACAAATACTTTATTTTCTCCATCATACTAAGCAACGTCCTACCTCCTCCATATGTTGTGTTTATATGCATTCTTCTGCCTAGGTCTTTCCTTCCCTCTTTGGGAAAGTTACATCTTTACAAATCCATGATTTTTAGGGGTTGCTAGTCATCAAATTCCACATTTTCCACTTGTAAAAATCATTCTTGAGGTAACTCAAACTTGTTCCCCACTCATGGAGTCATGGTCAACTATTTTTAACCTGGTTGTTCCATTTGTCTTCCAACATTTAATTTATAAAAAGTTTGTCTTTCACATGTGTCAAAATAAAAGAGATTAGTTGGGAAAGACAAATATTTTTCCAACAATCATCAAATAATTAATTACAATAATAAAAATTCCAAATTCAAATTTTCCATAAATGAAAAATAATTTCCAAATCTGAATTTTCCAAAAACGAAAATTTATTTTCTAGTTCACTTAGAATTTAATATTCTAATATTTAAGGATATTACATCCTCTCCCCCTTAAGTACAACATTATCCTCCGTGTTCATTCCTCTCTCAGAATAGTGTTGGATAAGATTCTCGTAAATCTTCCTCCAATTCGCAAGTGACCTCCTCACAACTAAAGTGCTTCCGTTGCACTTTTACCTAGGCGATGGCTTTGTTCCATAGTACTATTTCTTTCCTATCCAGAATGTGAAGATGTTCCACTTTAAAATCTCCTTCTGGTTCCATTTGAACTATGTTCCAATCAATGATGTGAGTAGGATCATGAATATACCTTTTTAATAAGGAAACATGAAAATCATTATGAACTTTTAAGTTTGCAGGAAGTGCTAGTTGATACACCATAGGTCTGATTCGAGTTAAAATATCAAAGGGACCACAAAACCTGGGGGCCAAATTTGAACAATTTTGTGGCTTTAGAGAGCTCCTCCTTGCTTTGACATTCAGAGATACATGGTCCCCATTTTGAAATTCCTGGTGTCTCCTTTTTAAATCTGCGTAGCTTTTTTGTCAGTCTTGGGCCTCCTTTAAATTCTGATGTACCTGGTTTACCATTTTCTCCATTTCCTGGAGCATTTACGGTCCTATGATAAGCCTGTCAATTGGATTATCCCAACTGATCGGAGTTGTGCATTTCCTTCCATATAATGATTCGAAGGGAATCATCTTGGCTAATGTATGATATCCTTTATTGTAAGAAAATTCCACTAAGTGTAGGTACTCCTCTCACTTAGTAGGTTTCTTTCTCACATACATCTGTAACATGTCTTCCACAATCTGATTCGTTCGTTCGATTTTCCCATCCATTTGTGGATGGTAGCTTGTGCTGAAATTTAGGTTAGTATCCAATCCTGCAAACAATTCCTTCCAAAACTTTGACATAAATTTGACATCTCTATCCAAGATCACCATCTTAGGAATTCCATGCAATCTAAATATTTATTTCATAAATTTTTTAGCAATATTAATTTCTTTATAAGTAGATTTCATAGGTATAAAATGTGTAGATCTCCTAAGTTTATCAATCACTACCATAATAAATTCATTTTTTCTTATGAGTCTTAGGAAAATCTGTGATGAAGTCCAATGAGATAATCTCCCACTTCCATTCTGATATAGGTAGAGGTTGTAGCAGACCCACCGGATCTTGATGTTCATCCCTTATCTATTGGTAATATAAGAATTTAGATAAATATTCAGTTGTTTCACTCTTCATGTTAGTCCAATAAAATAATTTTCTTAAGGCTGTTATCATTTTTTCATATCCTCGATGATTAGAATATGACCTTTTGGGGAATTTGTCAAGAATTATTTATTTTAATTCAACAGAATTAGGTAAGTATAGTCTGTTTTTGAACCTTAGTAGTCCATTTTTACCTAAACTCGGAATTGTTTTGTTCATTTTTTCTGCATTTTCTTGTAATTTCATTGTTGTCTTGATGTATTTTTTGTCATTACATATTGCAGATTTTATTCTTTGTTCGATGTATTTTTATTCTTTGCTAACACTTATCTCAAAAAGTCTATTATTCCTCCAACTTAGGGCATCTGCAAATTTGTTTTCTTTTCCTTTGATGTGTCTTACTTCGAAATCAAATTCACTTAAAAAGGCCAGCCATCTCACTTGCTTTGTGTTGAGATCCAGTTGACTGAATAAAAACTGTACACCACTCTTGTCAGTTAGTAACAAAAAATTCTCCCCATTAAATAATGTCACCACATTTTCAATGCATGAATTACGGCTGCTAACTCCAAATCATGTGCAACATAATTTCATTCATGTTCTTTCAGTTTATGTGATTCCTAACAGATGACGTGTCCATATTATGTTAGGACACCTCCCAAGCCTTCTTTTCTTGCATCCACGCAAACTGTAAAATGTTAATCAGGATCCGCTACTCTTAGGATATGTGTTGTAGTTAATGATCCTTTTAATTTATCAAATTTTTCCTAACAATTTTGTGACCAAGTAAAAATTATTCCCTTTTTTCTATAGGGATGTAATTGGATACGTGATCTTAGAAAATCCTTCAATAAATCTTTGGTAATAACTGGTAATTCCCATGAATGATCTTATGTCTGCTACATCCTTAGGGATAGGCCATTCCATAATGGATTTTATCTTTTCAGGATCAACTCCAATACCTTCTTCGGATATCACATATCCTAGGTACTGTATCCTTATTTGGTAGAAGTCGCACTTATCAAAATTTACATACAACTTGTGTTTCCTTAAGGTTTACAATACTATTTTGATATGTTCTTCATGTTCTTCTTCCATTTTCGAGTAAACTAAAATATCATTGATAAACACCAACATAAATTTATCCAGGTATTGATTGTATATACTATTCATCAAACACATAAATGTTGATGGTGCATTAGTAATACCAGATGGAATTATGAAAAAATCATAGTGTCTGTATTGTGTTCTAAATGCTATTTTATTTATATCTTTGTCCTTTATTCTAACTTGGTGATAACGAGACCTTAAATCGAACTTAGAGAAGATATTTTCTCCTCCCACTTGGTCAAATAGGTTGTTAATTCTGGGTAAAGGATACTTATCCTTGATTGTCATCTTATTTAGTTGTCGATAGTGAATGCATAGTCTCAAAGACCCATATTTATTTTTAACGAAAAGAATCGGTTCTCCCCAAGGAGAGACACTTGGTATCATATATTGTTTATCTAACAATTCTTGCAGCTGAATTTTCAGCTCCGTTAATTCAGGTAAACTCGTTCTATAAGGTGCCTTAGATATTAGGGCAGATCCAGGTAGTAGATCGATAGAGAAATATATCTCTCTTCTTGGAGGTAGTTCTAGTATTTCATCCACAAATACATCTCTAAACCCATGTAGGACTGCAAAGTCCTCTAAACTAGGTTTGTTTTCCTTTTCTAATAGATTAGTTCCATGAACAACATAAACTTGGAAAACTTTTCTCATACTTTTCATCAAATTTATGGTTGATATCTCCCCAACCGAAACTGGTTTTATAATCCCTTGTATCATCCTAATTGTGTTGTTTTCGTCATTGTAAATAAGTGAATTTTCATAATAGTTCAAAGTTACTTTATGTTTATCTAACTTGTCCATTGCAATGATTATATCATAAGATCCTAAAGCTAAAATGTTCAGATCTAACTTTGTGCTTTTACCATCTATGGTGAGTTCACATTTAGGAATAAAATATGTTACCTTTCTCTTGGTCCCTGTTGCTAACTATAATAACCAATACTTAACATGCTTTACTTTCTTTATCTTGATTAATTCAACTAAACTAGGAGTAACATAACTCAGACTAGCTCCTAGGTCATTTAATATGGAAATACGGTTATCATGAATTTTACCTTCAACCTCCATGATAGTGGATTGGTGATCAGATTGTGTGTCATCCACAACTGCATTAATTATGTGCACGCTTCTACTCATATCTCCTATTGCAGAAGCTTATTGCAGGTTATGGACTTGTTGGCAGCAGTAATATAATTACTATCGTTTATAAGATACCTACACAGGGTCTTTAAATTTAAATTACTCGTCCTCACCATTATCACTAAACGACGCTTGTCACTTGTCTCTTTTTACATGTATTCCTTTCGAATTTTTTTTTCATGACTGTAAGCATGAAAACTCACAGTTGGAATTGACACTTTGTTTCGATTTTTTATTAAAAGAAAACTATTCATATGGTCTATTATTGAATTGTCATATTTTTGCTATGAACATGATTGTTCTCCTTGTGTATAACTCCTTGGTTCTAAACATGTCTTGGTTACATAAGTGAAATACCTCCATGCATTAATTTTTTATTGATATTAATGCAGTTTTCATTCATAAAACTTTTAATTATTCATTTTCAATATGATACACTTACCTTTGTAATCAAGCTATTAATGTGCGTACTATGGTTTTCGAGTGTTCTGATCCTTATACATACCCATATGCCAAGGTGTCATATGAAGTACAGCATTCTATTACTGCTCTGTATGGTCTCGGGATTCACAATTTCATTCCCATGCATGATGATTAACGCCTCCACCTACCATTTCAACTGTCATAGCATTGTTTTGTGGAAACTCGAGGCTATGGCTCTGTGGTTTTTTATCAAACCCTACTTCTGAGTTCTTTGTTGATTCCCTTCTATTCGCCATTTCCCCAGTGGTAAGGATCGAGCCCAATGGAATCCAAACCTTATTATCGTATGACAACGCCAGGGACGATTTAGAAAGGAATGCATTTATTCATTGAAAAATTTAAGGGTTTCAATCTGAGAGTTTCCCAAGAGTTTGCATTGACCTTCGATGGTTGCAGAGAAAAGATAGGTCATGTTCAACTAGAGGTAACTGAAGAATTTTTAAGCCAAGCTATGGGTTTACCAGCTGTCAGGGAAAAATGGTTCAAGAAAGAAAAATTTGAAGAGGTCCCCTGGACTTTGATGTTCACCTCACGAAAAATTACTAGTTGCGACCGAGGTATGCCTATCTCATCCTTAAAACCTAGGTGGCATGATCTACTTTCTATTGTGAAACAGTTCATTACGTGTGAAGGAAGATTTGGGTTAGTTTTTTTGTATCATTTGCGATTTCTTATGAGTTTCATTGACTTCCCATTGAGTATGCCCTACTTCCTGCTTAGAAGTCTCTACAAGATGGGAAAATAGTTTAGGAGGTAGAGGTCTGATTCAAGTTTATTCCATCATGGTTTAATTAAAATTATCCTTGTGCATCAGTTGCAATTACACAACGATTGTTGGGATGCTTTTGTTTTACGAAATGGCTTTGACAATAGTGAGTTGGGATAGGTTGATAAGTCTATTATCACACAAACCCTTGTGAAACCTACCGCTCCTCCTCCACGACTCCTTCCCTATGATCCTGCCCCTAATATTGAACCCTTGACCTACCCTAATGTTACTCAACCAGATAATCAACTGGGTTTCCACCCTAAGAGTTGCACTAAGACTATTAAAAAACCAACAGGGAAGAAGCTTAAGGGCAACATTGATGTTAATTACAAGAATAAAAGGGTTGGTCATTTGATTTCACGATGTGCTAAAAACAAATCCAAACCCTGTGCAGACACAAAAAACACAATTGACGTAAGTGAATACTCGGATTCAGAAATTGAAAGGTTGTTGGTCGAAGATGATCCAATGTCATATGGACTTTTCCCTAACATACCCTATGATTATGTTAGCAACCTGCCTCCATGTCTAAAGGATAATCCCAAATTTCCTAGCATTCGATTCTTTGATAAACCTACATGTCACGTGGACGATTATCCAACCGTTAATGCTATCAGTACCAATGCACAGTCCCTACAGCCACAGTGTAATGAGGGTCGATCCTGGATCAACAAGTATTATACGGATGTGCCTTTACTATAGTCTCGGCTTAAATCTTTGAAATACCAAGTGGATTTGTTGACAAACGAGAACAATAGACTCCAATCCATAACTCAAGCAAAGGAAAAACGCCTAAAAACTACAGGATCTATCATTTTTAAGAATGTAGAGGCAGCGACAACAATAGTAAACTCCAAGATTTCCTGATATGTTTTAATCCCATGATTTGAGGTATGATCTTTTTCAAGTTTAGCATGATTTTGTCACTCTCAGTTTAGGATATATGATTTGTTTGAATAGATTACTTTTCTTATAAAAATTAGTTTATTTTGTTTGTTGAATAAAATATGATTGTAGTGTAATTATAACTAGCTACAGAATCGTAAGATTCTGTAGCTAGTTAGAAAAATTTGAATTGCTTGATTTAACAATTGAAAACATATCTAAAATCTTCCCATTTTTATTTGTTTTTAGGAACCCATGATTTTCAAGGAGATATGAAGCACTGTTGAGATCTCCTAGCCATACCATCTTTGTATTTTTAGTAAATAGATTAGGTTGTTTGTATTTTAATATCAAGTAAAATCAGGGAGGTTGCATCCCCCATATTTTTGGAACAGATTTGATATTATCAGCATGAAACATTGTGTTCCTAGAACCTATATAAACATGCTATTTTGTAAACATGAGATCATCTCTGCCTGGGGCAAGACTATGGATTTTTCATTTACAAACTCGAATGAAATATAATACTCATTGCGGCTTTAGGTTTTCCGTATTGTGGTTTTATTCAAGTCATGATTATTTTAATTTGTAATTAGATTATGATTTATTTCGCTGTCGTGGTTTATTACAAATTGGTATGATAAAAATCTATATATTATCCATGTTTTATGTTCCATATTTAACACACAACAATCATTTTGTTCAAACATGAATTAAGAGACTTGTCTTTATCTTTTATTGAACGTTTATACACAAATTCTCACAGCAGGATTTATCTTAATGTGGTTGCTTGTGAAATTATGAGATTGTTGTGATCGTATCTCTTATATGTTCTATCATTCAAATTCAATCATTACTGCTTCATGTTTATGAGAAGAAATTGTAGGATCTACTACGGGTTTACCTCATCAGACAAGGAGATTGGATGCTACACACTGATCAAATATTGGATGTGGTAACATGTCAGTTTATTAGTTCAATTTCATTAGTTTAATGGATTAAAAAAATTCCTGCAGTTAAAACATCTTCTACTATCTGTTATTTTTGTTTTCAATTAGACAGTTTGATATTCCATTTGTAGAATATAAACATATTAAATAATATTTTTACTGTTGTTTAAGAAATCAATTTATATTCAATTTTCGTGGATTTAGATTAAAATTCGTATTGTGTACATATTATATATATATTAGAAATAGAATCATTTGTATATATTGTACATATAATAAGTAGAGTTATTTTATAAATATTAGTCAGTTAAATTGTAAATATATTTTAGATCAATATATAGTTTTCAATGATTGTTATTCATCAAGTTATTTCATTTTATTTAGTTTTGTTTTTTCACTTTATTTAGGACTTAGATCAGCCAACAGAGCCGCTAAATCGATCGGAGTGGATTAATCCAAACGTCTTGAGTTAATTAGACAACCCCGGACCGGATTCACTCCTCTAGTTGACGAGCGGTCAATTTTGCCCGTCAACAAATGGCACTAGAAGGAGGGCCTAAAAATTATTAATGGCACGAGGAGGTTGTAAGACTCCTCCACCACCTACCTGCTCACCTATAGTAACTAGAAGTCGTTTATATGACAACATTGTCCCTCAAACAACAACTGCATCAAACGGCGATCTACAGATCACAGTTGAACCAGTAACTCCAAATCCTACGAGTGGTGACATACAATAGATTGTTTGGAAATCTCTCATAAGAACGGACAGTGCCTTAGCCCATATAAGACAACCAAACTAACCTTTGAATCAACCATTAGAATTCTCTGATATCAGATAACAACTTGGAGGTACTGACCTTACCTTAAACCCTACAGATCCAATCCTCACTCCTACAGTAGTAGGATCTAGTATACCACCATCACCACCTCCTTCATCTCCTTCTTCTTCTAGAGAAGAATCCTCAGAAGAAGTTAGTTCCTCATCCCAGCCTTCGACACCACCCACACCTATGGCCAATGTGAACAATCTCGCAAGACCCTGACTTGACCAAGATGCAGTGGCCATACCTGGGCCTCAACCTACTTTACCCAAGCACCCAGAGAAATGGATCTCTAAATTTGACCCGGACTCTAAACAGATCATTGAATATCACATCAAAAAGTTTATGTTATCCATTAGACTCCGTAGTGTTGAGCATGAATATGTAGTCTGTAGATTGTTTCCCTACACCTTTGAAAGAAATGCCTCTACCTAGTACTTTTCCCAACAACCCCACACCATCGTGTCATGGGAGAAATTTGAATTCTATTTCCTTGAGAAGTTTAGAGATGACAAGTCTCCTAAAGTTCTATTCATGGCGCTTTCTAGTTTAAGGATGAACCCCGAAGAAAAGATCAAATACTTTAATCAAAGGTTCTTGACACTAAAGAATCAAATCCCCACAGATTCGATGCCCGCTGAGAATCTTATTATCGCATATTATATGAAAGCCTTACATCAAAACATAGCCATTTGGGTAAAGAGATCCAAGAAATCCATGTTGTTAGAAGCCTTCGAAGAGGCCAGTCAGATCGAGAAAGACATTCTCAGTTTAAAAGACACTACTAGCAACAAGACAAAGACTAGTTCATCTTCCAAAAAGAAAATCGAAATCCTTCCCAGACCTTCCCAAAACAAAGCTCAACCCGAAAGATCATATTTAGAAAACTTACAGAAAATCGTTCAAAAACTATACAACCAAGTTATAGATTTGAAAAGGACGGTTGAAAAAAGATTCTTTGAGCAAAGGGCCTTACAAACCCCTTTTTAGGAAGCCTTTTCCCACCAACCTACCTAATTCAAGTACTGAAGGCCTAAATCTAGAAAGCCTGCAATTTTCTATTCAAACAATCCTAGAGGCACACGATAACTTGATTCTTCCTGAGATTCCTGAAGAAGTAGTTGAACAGGAGATAGTAGAAGAAGATGAATCCTCTCCGAATATTTTCAGACATTTTTTAGATAGCATTTTTCAAGATAATTTCGAAACAGTGCATCCTTACAATACTAGGAGCAAGACAAAAAATAAGACTTCTTCCGAAATTACTTCAACTTTTCCTCCAAAATAGTCTAAATCAACTGAGACTAAACAAAATTCAGTAAACCCAAGTTTGGATTATGATTTGGTTGAGGATCTAAAAAATCTTAGGGATAACATTTTTGTTTATGAATTATTAAAATTCCCTTTCCTTCTACAAAAAATGCTGCATAATACTGCAGAGAACAATCCGAACAGTAACAAAGGTGTTCAAAACAACCCTAAAATTCCTCAGAAGGCCTCCAACAAAACCACATTCGATCCTCATGATAAAAGAGACCTTTCTGTAAATAATGTAACAAATGTAGATAAACTAGTTCTAGAGTCTGCGAGTAAAAAGCAACAAACTTCTACTGTTAGTACTCGCAGAAATGTCCCTCCATTTTTGTTAACTTTTGAAATTTTCAATAGGAACGTACATAACTATATGGTAGATTCAGGGGCATCATCTAACGTAATGCCTTGGTCTATTTGTCAAAAGATTAATGTCGAAGCTTAACCATCCAACTTGAAAATTATCCATCTTGATCAAACTAGTGTTAAAGTGATAGGCGGATTAAGAAATGTGCTTATAAGATTGTCATCTAATCCTAAAGATCATCAAGTGATTGATATTATTGTTGTACATATCCCATAATTTTATGGTTTTTTTTTAAGTAGAGACTGGTCAAAACAATTACATGGCTATTTTGCGACCGATTGGTCTCACTTGTGGCTGCCGAAGAATGGAAAGCCCAATAGAATCAAGGTAAACTGTGAACGTTATCTGAAGTTCATGCTGACTGATTTAAATGATCCCAATGAGCCATTCACTCCTTCTACCGATTCACTCGTAATATAGGGGATGGATACCTTTTTTGGCAATTTCGTGGCCGAAACTTCCAACATCATTGACCCAGAACAACAGTCTGAAATTTTGACATATACACAACCAACAACTTCCTCTCAGTGGTCACATGCAACCAACGACAATCAAATATGGTCTCTTTACTTTGATGGGTCAGAATCTAAGGAAGGAGCTGGTGCAGGTTGCGTTCTCATCAATCCAGTAGGTAACAAGACTTTTATTGCTTGCAGGTTAGAATTCAAATGTACAAACAACACAGCCAAATATGAGGCACTCCTGCAAGGCCTCAAAAAAGAATTAGATATGAACATTCAAAATTTGATTGTCTTTGGTGATTTGGAAATCCTGGTTAGACAGGTAAAAAATTCTATCCACTATTTATCCCTGCACCTTAAAAGCTACCAAACTGAGGTATGGAATTTAGTGAACAAGTTCTTCACATTTAACATAAATTATATTCCTAGATTGAATAATTCATAAGTTGATTTGTTAGTTAATGTTGCTTCAAAACTTTTTCCTGTAGAAGGCTTATCTTTGAATGCATTTTCTGTCGAACTATTATTTAGACCGTCCATCCCAGATAACATCATGAATTGGAGAGTCTTCAATGAAAATCAACAGATTATAAGTTTTCTACATATGGAAGAAACTTTCCAAGGCTCGGTGATCGACGAAGGTACCCATGACGAAAATCTTCGCGACTTTACGATAATACCAGATCCAAGATCTCCAGAATCTTCATCAGACATGGTAAACTCTATCCCAAAATCTATAGTTAGATTAGAAATATTTTATGAACTTCATGACAAGTTCATAAAATTAGTGAACTGTAAAATGGATAGTTCCTCTTTGATGCATGAAAAGGTAAATTTGGGAACTAAAGACAACCCACAGTGCATTAATTTAGGGGTGGGGTGTTCTGAGCAAGAAAAAGTAGCATTTATTAAGTTGTTTAATGAATTCAAATATGTTTTTGCTTGGACACAAGACGACCTAAAAACCATTGATCCTAACATCATACAACACGTTATTCCCATGAAACCCCAAACTTAACCTTTTCAACAAAAGTTAAGGAAAATGTACCCAAAACTCGAACCAATAGTCAAGAAGGAATTAAACATACTCCTGAACGCTAAGATAATCTTCCCAGTTAGGCACACACAATGGGTCTCTAATATTGTCCCTGTTAGAAAGAAGAGTGGTGAAATCCAACTATGTGTAGATTTCTAAAATCTTAACCGAGCATCTGATAAAGACAACTATCCTGTCCCTCCCATGGAACATATCCTTCAACAGGTATCTGGTTCTGAAAGATTATCCTTGTTGGATGGTTTTTCAGGGTATAACCAAGTCCTGATGTCTCTTTCAGACCAACTCAAAACCACCTTCCGCACTCCATGGGGCACCTACACTTATAGAAAGATGCCTTTGGACTCATAAACGTCAGTGCCACTTTCCAGAGAGCGATGGACATCGCTTTCCGAGGATTAATCAATCAATCTGTCGTAGTTTACCTGGATGACGTCACTATTTTTTCTAAAAATAAATAAGATCATCTAGCTCATTTAAGATCCATTCTACAACGATGTCGCAAGTATGACATTTCTTTGAATCCTAAAAAATCTATCTTCGCAGCAAAACAAGGTAATCTCCTCGGATTCATTGTATCGAGAAAAGGTATGATTATCGACCCTGAGAGAACTCAAGTCATTTCAAAACTGCCCCTTCCCTCATAAAAAAAGTCCATGCAATCTTTCTTAGGTCAAATAAACTTTGACAGGAGATTAGTCCCCAACTTTTCAGAAATGGTGAGACCATTACAAAACTTAATAAAAAAAAATGTACAGTACCATTGGGGACCTTTAGAAAGCCAGGATTTTGATTCAATAAAAAAGGCCATAATAGATGCTCCTTATCTAATGATCCCTGACTTTTTGAAAGACTTCACCCTCTACATGTTTTCTTCTGACCATTCATACTCTGTCATCCTAACTCAAAAGAACACTGAAAACAACGAAGTCCCAATTGCCTTTATGAGATCAGCCTTCAAGGGGGTGGAAATTAATTACCCAACAGTAGATCAACAAGCCTATGTTGTTTTCAAAGCAGTAAAGCACTTCCGATCTTATCTTTTGAAACCTAGGATGAAAATCATTGTCCCTTACCCGGCTGTCATAAATCTGTTAGTACAGAAAGAACTAGGCGAAAAAGGGGCAAACTGGGTCACATCCTTGCAAGAGTATGACATAGAAATCACTCCAGCACAAATAGTAAGAGGCCAAGGTTTATGCAATTTGGTCGCTAATTCAGCTGTAGGACAGGAAGAGGAAAACAATATAAATCTAGGACAACATTATCAAAATCAAATTTGTTGTGCACAAAACCATGTTAGTCCCTGGTACGATCATATAAAATTTTGTCTTATACATGGATCAAATCCCCGTCACCTTGATCCCACAAAAAGGAGAGCACTAAGATTAAAATATTCTTCTTTTCAATTGATTAATGGTATTTTGTTTCATCAAAATTTTGATGGAGTACTAATGCGCTGTCTTGAGAAAGATAAAGCAGAAAAAGTCTTATTGGAATTGCATTCAGGAGAAGCTGGTGGGCATTTTGGTGGAGACACCACTGCCCATAAAGTATTAAGAGAAGGATGTTATTGGCCTACCCTTTTTAAATATGCTCATGCTTTATGTCGCAAGTGTGTGATTTGTCAAAAAACATCTGGACGGATATAGAAACTAGATTTCCCTTTGCAACCAGTTTCGGTAGAATCCCCTTTTCAGCAGTGGGGTCTAGATATTATAGGCCCAATCAATCCGCCATCCTTGTAGAAGCATAAATATATCATAACAACCACATATTACTTCACCAGGTGGTCCAAGGATGCCCCATTAAAAGCTGTAAATATCAGCCAAGTAATATCCTTCTTGCATTCAAATATTATTACCCATTTCTGTATTCCTGAATGTCTGGTATTTGATAATGCTTCTTATTTTTTGTCTCTTGAAATGAGTTATTTCGCTCTAGAAAAAGGAATCAAATTAAAGTACTCTACCAGCTATTACCCCCAAGGCAATGGTTTGGCAGAATCGACTAATAAAAATATGCTCAAAATTATCAAGAGAACGGGCTTCGAAGACCATAAAAATTGACATAACGCATTGTTAAACGCAATCTAGGCTGATAGAGTAACTCCTAAAATGGTTGTGGGTAACTCACCTTTATTTCTCATTTACGGAAGGGAGGAAATTCTTCCAACACATGTCCTTCTTTAATCTCTACAGTTATCACAGAAGGTACATGAAGAGGATTGTCCCCCTTTGAAGAGTCGAATTAACGCTTTGTTAAAATTAGAAGAAGTGAGGGCTCAAGCAAAACGGAAATTGGATCAACATCAACTCATTGTTAAAAAATAGTTTGATTCCAATTCTGCCTCTGACAAAATTTTTGAGGTAGGTGACCTTGTCCTAAAATGGGACAAACCTCATGAGGGAAAATGAGAGCATACAAAGTTTCATAACTTGTGGTTGGGACCATTTTTAATTGCTGAGAAATTGGGTCCCAGTTCCTTCCGATTACAGAATTTAGAGGGGCATCCAGACATCTTTTCGGTGAATGGCCAAGCTCTAAAAAGGTACTTTTCCCGATGACACTCCCATGTACACTGTGTAAATATTTTTTGTTTTGTTTGCTATTTGTTTCTCTTTGCTGGTTGGTTTTGATTTTTCCTCTATGCTTATCAGTCTTTATTTTTGAAACACACATGCCTGCAGCATGGGCTAGCTCAGACGAAGAGAAAAAAACAATTTCCCCTCTAAAATGACTGCTGAAAGTTGTTTAAACATTAATCGTGATATTTTTCCGAGTTTGTAGCCATGTTAAAGATAACTTGTTGTTTGAAAAGTGTTTCTTGATTTCAATCTGCAACTGAAGGTATTCACGATCATCCATAAAAATTATTTTTACGCTATCCCTGTTCTTGAAGAGAACAACTCAGAGATGTCTCCCTGCTCTTGAAAGTCGGTTTTATTAACAAACTATTTCTAGATCTTAATGAAGGACAACTAAGAAATTTCTTCAAGGTCTGTAATTTACTAAGATGTGTCCAAAAACCAAGATTTTCAGCGTCAGCCCGCTCTATTAAAAATATTTAAAAACTAAATAAATTTTCAGAGAGCTGTGGGAAGTACTTGTAAACCCATCGGGGTACTGAACAGGCTCGCTGGTAGTAGGTAAATGCATGCATGACGCCAAGATAACTTCGTTGGGGTACTGAATAGGCCCGCTGGTAGCGAAGCAATGCTAGGTATATGAAAATTCTCAGATATGGATTTTGTTTTGACCTTAACTGTCCTTCGTTCTTATATGGAACTTCTTGACAGGATATAGATATCGGAGTGGGTTAATTGACATCCCTATCGAGGCTATGGATGCTTGCTGGCAGTAGCGGCCCTGTCAACAATATTGTAGATTTTAAATTTAATATCGTGACTCTCTTCTGTTAAGATTGTTGTCAGTTTTCGTCTCTTTAAAATAACAATAATCTAAAACTGGAATGCATTATAATTGTTTACGATGTTCAGACAACTTTTTGGTTGTTTTCGATTCAATTTTTTTTTTTGACTACCCTAATATGAACTCGTTCATTTGGAAGAGATAACTGCTTCTCCCAGCATGTCACCATTGTTGGAAGCAGTGATATAATTACTATTGTTTATAAGTTGCCTACACAGGGTCTCTAAATTTTCATTACTCATCCTGACCATTATCACTAAATGACAATTTCCATTTGTCACTTTTTACATATCTTCCTTTAGATTTTTGTTTTCATGACTGTAAACATGAAAACTCACAGTTGGAATTGACACTTTGTTTCGATTTTTGATTAAAGAAAAACTGTTCATATGGTCTATTATTGAATTGTCATATTTTTTCTATGAACATGATTGTTCTCCTTGTGTATAACTCCTTGTTTCTAAACATGCCTTGGTTACATAAGTGAAAGACCTCCATGCATTAATTTTGTATTGATATTAATGGAGTTTTCATTCATAAAACTTTTAATTATTCATTTTCAATATAATACACTTACCTTTGTAATCAAGCTATGAATGTGTGTACTATGGTTTTCGAGTGTTCTGATCCTTATGCGTACCCATATGCCAAGGTGTCATATGAAGTACAACATGCTATTACTACTTTGTATGGTCTCGGGCTTCACGATTTCATTCCCACGCATGGTGATTAACGTCTCTTCCTACTGTTTCAACTGTCATAGCATTGTTTTGTGGAAACTCGGGGCTATGGCTCTGTGGTTTTTTATCAAACCCTACCTATGAGTTATGTGTTGATTCCATTATGTTCACCATGGATCCAATGGTAAGTATCAAGCCCAATGACATCCAAACCTTATTATTGTATGACAACGCCAGGGATGACTTAGAAAGGAACGGTTGGTGTTTATTCATTGAAAAATTTAAGGGTTTCAATCTGAGAGTTGCCCAAGAGTTTGCATTGACCTTCGATGGTTGCAGAGCAAAGATAGGTGACGTGTAGCTAGAGGTAGCTGAATAATTTTTAAGCCAAGCTACGGGTTTACTAGCTGTCAGGAAAAAGTGGTTCAGGAACGCAAAAGTTAAAGATGTCCCCTGGACTTTGATGTTCACCTCATGGAAAATTACTAGTTGTGACTGAGGTATGCCTGTCTCATCCTTAAAACCTAGGTGGCATGATCTACTTTCTATTGTGAAACAGTTCATTACGTGTGAAGGAAGATTTGGGTTAGTTTTTCTGTATCATCTGCGATTGCTTATGAGTTTTATTGAATTCTCGTTGAATATGCCCTGCTTCCTTCTTAGAAGTCTCTACAAGATGGAAAAACGGTTTAGGAGGAAGAGGTCTGATTCAAGTTTATTCCATCATGGTTTAATTAAAATTATCCTTCTGCATCAGTTGCAATTACACAACGATTGTTGGGATGCTTTTGTTTTACGAAATGGCTTTGGCAATAGTGAGTTGGGACAGGTTGATAAGTTTGTTATCACACAAACCCTTGTGAAACCTACCACTCCTCCTCCACCACTCCTGCCCTGTGATCCTGCTCCTAATATTGAACCCTTGACCTACGCTGATGTTACTCAAGTAGACAATCAACCAGGTTCACACCCTAAGATTTGCACTAAGACTGTTAAAAAACCCACAGGGAAGAAGCTCAAGGGAAGCATCGATGTTAATTACAAGAATAAAAGGTCTAGTCATTTGATTTCACAATGTGCTCGAAACAAATCCAAACCCTGCGTAGACACCAAAAACACAATTGAGGTAAGTGAAGACTCGGATTCAGAAATTGAAAGGTTCTTGGTCGAAGAGGATCCAATGTCATATGGACTATGCCTTGACAGACCCTGTGATTATGTTAGCAACATGCCTCCATGTCTAAAGGATAATCCCGAATTTCCTGGCATTCGATTCTGTGATAAGCCTACATGTTGCATGGAAGATTCTCCAACTGTTAATGCTATCAGTGCCAATGCACAGTCCCTATAACACAGTGTAATGAGTGTCGATCCTGGATCGACTGGTATTATACGGATGTGCCTTTACTACAGTCCCAGCTTAAATCTTTGAAAGACCAAGTGGATTCATTGAAAAACGAGAACAATAGACTCCAATCCATAACTCAGGCAAAGGACAAATGCCTAAAAACTACAGGATCTGTCATTTTTAAGAATGTAGAGGCAGCGACAGCAATAGTAAACTCCAAGATTGCTTGATATGTTTTAATCCCATGGTTTGAGGTATGATATTTTTCAAGTTTATGAATGATTTTGTCACTATCAATTTAGGATATACGATTTGTTTGAATAGATTACTTTTATTATAAAAATTAGTTTGTTTTGTTTGTTGAATAAAATATGATTGTAGTGTAATTATAACTAGCTACATAATCGTAAGATTCTATAGCCAGCTAGAAAAATTCGAATTGCTTGATTTAACAATTTAAATCATATCTAAAATCTTCCCATTTTTATTTGTTTTAAGGAAACCATGATTTTCAAGGAGATATGAAGCACTGTTGAGATCTCCTAGCCATACAATCTTTGTGTTTTTAGTAAATAGATTAGGTTGTTTGTATTTTGATATCAAGTAAAATCAGGGAGGTTGCATCCCCCATATTTTTGGAGCAGATTTGATATTATCAACAGGAAACGTTGTGTTCCTGGAACCTATATAAACATGTTATTTTTTAAACATGAGATCATCTCTTCCTGGGGCAAGACTATGGATTTTTCATTTACAGACTCGAATGAAATATAATACTCGTCACAGCTTTAATGATGCAGCCCCACCCCTTGCCTCGGCAAAAGGTCTTTTCCCTGACCTCCCGGTATTTAAGGATCGTTCAAAGTTCACCCTCGAGCCGGAGTGGCTCCTTCGATTCTCCCCCAGAATCTTTATTTAAATTTGGCCCACAGGTCTTTTTCGGCACCTTATAGCCTTTAGGTCTGACTCCTTCTCCATTTACAACATAAAGTAACAATCAGGTTTCGGAGTTTCAAATGTCGAAATGTATTGAACCCTTTGTCCATGAAATCCTCGATTTCCCGATTCTCGGTTTTTCGATTAATGCCTCTTCCTTTCGGGAAATTTCCCAAAAGCTTTGATCTTGGCCACACGTCCTCAAGGATGGAAGGTCCTCGCGACTTCGAGTTTTCACTGTGGAAATTCCCGATGCTTCATTATGACGAGATGACGTCAGTTGGGTCCCACACGAAGCTCTCTTTTTTTCAAAAAATAGGACTTCGTGATTCCGAATTGGAAGTCCCCCTTGTCTCCAGGATTCACGAAATGTCGATCTCTGACTTTCTTCGAATTTTCGACACGCGTCCCAACTGATGGACGACTCAGATCATTACGGGGTTTCCAACATGGATTTTCCCGATCTCTTGCTCATAGAACTTCCGATTTGCCGAGTCCCAAAACTCCGATGGAGTCTTCCTTTCGGGACTTTTCTCGAGATCCTAGATCTTCGCCACACGTCCCCTCAAGATGGGTGGCCCTGATTCAACCTCTAGATTTCGAGACTTTCGATACCCCGATGAAACAATTTCTTTGGAAACTTAAAGCCCTTCTCACTGAAATGCCTACAGCCGCTCGATTATCGCCACCTGTCTCTGCAAGATGGATGGCTCCTATTGATTCGAGGATTTTCACTATGAAAATTCCCGATCACTCGTCCTCGTGACTCCTGATTTCACGAATGCCAAAATTTCGATGGCCTCGCCTATCGTCAGAACTTTCCTCCTCCCGTTCACGAATCTTAAACTTCGTGAAACTCCTGGTCAATCCAATGGCTGACGGATATCTATGTGAAGATCCGATGGCCCACAACCTCCTGAGCTTGAACTCTGGATGTAGTCGTAACCTCCTCATTTCTCTAGCAAATCTGACGGCTGGTGGGATTTCGCTAATCCTTTCCACAGATTCTTGACCATTGATCTCTTCCCTTTGATAATTTCTCCGAATGATCTAAGTATTCCTCCCTAACTTCTCCACCATGCGCAAACTTACAATTCCTTTCTTAATACTTCTAGTCGCAACTTCTCTGCACTATCCTGAAATGAATTAGAAGGCCTTATCTCTTCTGAGCTTTCTCACAACTCTGAGGTTTAAAGAAGATACTTGTGTGCACTCCTTGC
The DNA here is from genome assembly GCA_009831015.1 of Picea engelmannii. NCBI lineage: Eukaryota > Viridiplantae > Streptophyta > Pinopsida > Pinales > Pinaceae > Picea > Picea engelmannii. Next base: position 478,442 of record ML779429.1, read on the forward strand.
GGCAACCTTCTGATACTCTCAAATGTTGAATACTTCAACTTCTGCGCATGATTGCAACAACAATCCTATGATATTTTTCTCAGGTTCGCAACCTTGGGACTCTCCTTGGCCTATGCACTCCTTGCACGACTCATGTTCCCAACTGCACTCTCAACGAATGAGAACAAAATCTACCCTATCTGAACCTTCTGTCAACGCATTCCTTGCGGACAATTCGACGGCACTCCTTGCAAGAATCCTTGTTCAGATAGAAACAATTGAAACTCATTCCATCTTCCTTTCAGACTTCAAAGTTAACCATGAAATCATATACGCAGCATATAAAGAAAATGTAGAACAAGAAGAAAACATTCATGAGCATATCATTCAACATCAATACGCAGAGAACAAACACAAACTCATGAATTTGAATCAACCTCTTTCTATTAATCCAAATATCTGTACATGGGTGTTCTTACATAGCTCTCTGCTTTCTCCTATGCTCTTGTCAGCAATGCTCATAATCATGTTACAATACATAATGAGGGTGTCTATATCCTGTTTCCCTCTTGCTCTCTCAAATAGTCTAATCTAGAATTAAACTCTATCTACCTGCATTAACTACTTTAAATGCCTTCTACCTAGTAAGGACGAGAGCGATTCACTCAAGGTTCGTTTACATTATACAAGTGCACTTCCACTTAAATGACCCAGTTAAGATGGTGCAACAATCTAAGGGAATTTCCAAATTTGCGCTGGCACTTGCCTAGTTGTCCTTCGCTTCCGTGCTAGCTCGCTTGATGCTGACGATGCTCCTGCATCATACTACCTCGCTTGAAAATTTTCATGGGCTCCTTTCCATGAGCTCACACATGGTCTGTCCATGCTTCTATATTTCTGCTTCATTCTCTCAGCTGGCATCTTCAACTGGATGGTTCTTCCATTTGACGAGATACTCAAAGTATTTCTTTCGTCTTGTCTTCTTGCCAATTCTTTTGTCTAGTATGCTTTCCATTTGTGGATTCTCTGCAACTGGCATCTGCTTTTTCCACTAAATCACTGGCCGCTCATCTCTTGTCTCTGCTTCCTCAGCCCTATATGGGTACAAATCTGAGACATTGAATATTGGAGAAATTCCGATCCCATCAGGTAATTCAATGTCATAAGCGTTCACCCCAAATTTCTTCAAGACCCTACATGGTCCAATTTTCTTCATCTTCAACTTATTATATGTTCCTCTCGGGAACCTTTCTTTCCTCAAATGTGCCAAAACCAAGTCACCAACCTCAAACTGAAGTTGTCTCTTATGCTGATCGGCTCTGTGCTTATACGCCTGACTTGAATTCTGCAATCGCTCCTTCACCTGGCTGTGGAGTTCTTTCATTGCCTCTGTGACATCTTCTGCACTAGCACTTCTAGTCGCATTATGTTCAGAATCTCTCAATTCAGAAATTCCTCTCGGCTACATGCCATAGACAACCTAAAATGGACTTTTCCCTGTGCTCCTGTTGACTAAGTCGTTATATGCAAACTCTGGCTGGGGTAATATATTGTCCCACTGGCTGTGGTGTTCCCTCACTAGGATTCTCAGTAAGTCTCCTAGACTTATGTTCACCACTTATGTCTATCCATCCATCTGAGGATGATAAGCTGAACTAAATGAGAATTTAGTTCCCATCTTCTTCCATAAGGTCCTCCAAAAATTCCCTATGAACTTAGTATCTCTGTCCGAAACTATACTTCTTGGTAAGCCGTGAAGTCAAATGACTTCTCTGAAAAACAGGTTCGCAATGTGAGTTGCATCACTGGTTTTCACATGGAATGAAGTGCGCCATATTGGAAAATCTATCTACCACCACAAAGATTGAATCAACACCTCTTTGTGTCCTTGGCAACCCCAATACAAAATCCATGCTAATTGCATCCCATGGCCTTTCTAGTATGGGCAACAGTTGATAAAACCCTACATTCTGTTTTCTTCCCTTCAAATGCTGGAAAAGTATGCATCTGTCCACAAATGTCTTGACATATTCTCGCATTCCCAGCCAAAAATATGATTTGTTCAACTTTTTGAACGTCTTGTCATGACCGAAATGCCCGACCAATCCTCCACTATGTTTCTCCTTTAGAAGATTCTTCCTCATGGAGCACTTTGGAATACAAAGTTGGTTGCCCTTAAACAACAATCCTTCCTAGATCATGTATTCTTCCCACTGGCTCTGGTCTCCGAGAACTGAATTCTTAGTTGTTTCATATGCTTCTTGAAAATCTAGATCATCTACGTACATGTCCCTGAGATCATCAAAACCCAACATCTTGATCTTGAACTCCTGCAATAGCAAACACTTCCTGCTCAAAGCATCAAGAACTTTGTTAGTAGTACCTGAAATATGTTTGATTACAAAAGTGAATTTTTGCATGTATTCCACCCATTTTACATGTCTCTGATTCAACTTTTGTTGTTGATTCACAAACTGTAGTGCGTGATTTTCACTATATAAGACAAACTCTTTAGGAATTAAGTAATGCCTCCATTTCTTTAATGCCTGTACAATAGCATAAAACTCCTTATCATAAGTGGAGTATTTCACTTTTGCTTCATTCAGCTTCTCACTGAAGTATGCTATCGGCCTGTCTTCTTGACTCAAGACTGCCCCTATTGCAAATCCACTTGCATCGCATTTCACTTGGAATGTCTTCTGGAAATTTGGCAACACCAGGATTGGTTGTTCCATGATCTTCCTCTTCAACAGGTTAAAACTCTTCTCAGCTTCTTCTGTCCAGTGAAAAGATTTATGTCTTTTCTTCACTGTATCCATCATTGTTGCACTAATTCCACTGAAATTCTTGATGAAATTTCGGTAGAAACTAGCCAATCCGTGAAAACTTCTCACCTCAAATATGCTCTTCGGTGATGGCCAATTCTTGATCACTTCCACCTTATCTGGATCCATCCTCAAATTGTCTGCAGAAATAACAAATCCCAAGTAAATGAGTTATGTCCTCGTGAATGAGGATTTCTTCATGTTTATGAGCAGCTTCTCTTCCCGTGATCTCTTCATCACTGTAGCCAAATGCTTCAAATGCTCCGCTACTGTTTTACTGAAAACCAGTATGTCATCTAAATACACAATGACAAATTTTCCAATGAACTCCTTCATGACTTCGTTCATCAACCTCATGAAGGTACTCGGTGCATTTGTTAAGCCAAACAGCATGACAAGCCATTCATACAACCCTTCGTTTGTTTTGAATGTTGTCTTCCATATATCACCTTCTCTCATGCGAATCTCGTGATAACCACTTTTCAAATCAATCTTTGAAAAATATTTTGCTCCACTTAAGTAATCCATCAAATCATCCATCCTCGACATTGGAAATATGTACCTGATGGTTATCTTGTTAATGGATCTTGAATCAATACACATCCTCCAGCCTCCATCTTTCTTTGGACTGAGTACTATTGGAACAACACATGGACTCAAGCTTTCTCTGACCAAAATTTTGTCCAACAAATCCTGGACTTGCCTTTTTATCTCTTCATTCTCTTGCGACATCAATCTGTACACGGCTTTGTTTGGAAAACATGCTCCTAGTATGAGATCAATATGATGACTCATACTTCTGATCGGTGGCAATGAACGAGGTAATTTGTCCACTACTATATCAGCAAACTCTTCCAGCAGTTCCTGAATTTCTTCTGGTAAATCATCCACTCTGGTGCTAGTCAGAACAATCTTCGGTTTTCTTACCACAATGAACTGTGGATCCTCCTTCTTCTTCACCTCTATAAGAAGTTCCTTCCCACTCATGAGAATTACTGTGTTTATCACTTCCGGCTAAGAAACATGTGTGTCCTCCCATTCTTCTCTAGGGTGTATGTGTTCATTCTCCCATCATGAATCACATTTTTGTCATATTGCCACGGTCTACCCAGAAATAGATGACAAACATCCATAGGAATGAAATCACACAATATCTTATCATTATATCCTCCTAGATTAAACTCAACTAAACATTGTTTAGTGACAGTTACCTGGTGTCCCTTTTGTAGCCACGAAACTCTGTATGGGCTTGGATGAATAGTCATCCCCAGCTCCAACTTCTCTACCATCTCTGTAGAAACGAGATTATCCGTGCTACCACTATCTACAATGACCTTGCATACTTTGTCCTTGGTTTTGCAAGAAGACTGGAAAAATTCTATTTTTCTGGACTGAACTCTCCACCTCCTTTTCTGGTGTCAAAAGAACCTTTTGCATCATCAACAATCTTCCACCTTCAGCATCTTCTGCCTCAACGTTTTGCCCCTCTTCTTCGGCGATGTGATCTTCTCCACCCTCTTTCTTTTTATCAGGACACTCATAAGACTTGTGCCCATTATTTCCACATGTGAATCATTTTATCACTCCACCTCTTCCTCTTCCTATACCTCTAGTACGAGGAAAAGTATTATTATCATCATAATCTCCTCTTTGCTCAGTATGTTGTCCTTGCTGTGAACTTCCACCCCTCTCTATTTGAGTCTAAGGTTTCTTCCAGTCTTCCTTGGGCTTCTGATTTTTATCTTGGACAACTGATTTTCCCCTCGCTTGACTTATGCCTCTGCCTCTCTGACCCTGCTTTCGACTCATCTTCTCTTCCGCTTTCAGAGCCATCTGATAAGCATATTCCACCATTCGGATGGTTACCATGCTCATCTCATCCTGGATGTCATATCTCAGGCCATTCATGTATCTGGAAACTTTTTCATCATCGCTCTCCCGATGACCTGCCCTGATGTTCAGTTTATAGAATTCCTCAGTGTAGTCTTTCACTGTCATCAGCTTCTATCTCAGGTTCTGCATTCTCCTGAACACAGTAATTTGATAATCCCTAGGGATGAATTTTTCTTTCATCTTTTCAATCATCCTATCCTAGATTTTGATCTTCTGCTTGCCCTTGCAGCGTCTGTTAGCTTGTAATTCATCCCACCACAATGTTGCATGTCCCTTCAACCTTGTGACAGCATGCTTGACTTTCTTGTCTTCTTCTACATATTCATAGTCAAAGTGTGTGTCCAGAGCTCTAATCCAATCTAGAAGCTCCTCTGCATCCAGGTTTCCCTCATAAATTGGAATGTCCATTTTCTCCCTTGCACCCATTCTGGAAATAGCTCTAATCAAGCGTTCGTTTGATGCATCTTCAGCTGCAACCTCTTCTTCATGTTCAGACTCAACTTCACTTTTGGAATCACTGAGACCCCCTGCACTGGCTGTGCATCTTTGCGCTGTCTCCATGTCTTCGAGTCTATCTTGTAGATCACACATCTCTCTCTCTATGACTGGGTCTGCCATCTGCCTGCCTCTTCTTCTTGGCATTTCCCTATCCTCTGGATTAGGTGATTGCATGTCCCTTCTCCTTGGCGGCATGGTGAATTATTCTTCTTCTCTGCTACAGAAAGCAAAGAACCTTTCTGTGCTCTGATACCATAAACTGACACATCCCCAACCCTTGCCTCGACAAAATGTCTCTGCACTGACCTCCCAGTCTTTAAGGATCATTCAAAGTTCACACTCGAGCCAGAGTGGATCCTTCGATTCTCCCCTGGAATCTTTATTTAAATTTGGCCCATACATATTTTTTGACACCTTACAACCTTTAGGTCTGACTCCTTCTCCATTTACAACAGAAAGTAACAATCAGGTTTCGAGGTTTCGAATGTCGAAATGTATTGAACCCTTTGTCCACGGAATCCCCGATTTCCCAATTCTCAGTTTTTCGATTAATGACTCTTCCTCTTGGGAAATTTCCCGTAAGCTTCGATCTTGGCCATGCATCCTCAAGGATGGACGGTCTTCGCTGCTTCGTGTTTTCACCGTGGAAATTATCGATGCCTCATTATGACGAGATGACGTCAGCTGGGTCCCAAACGAAGCTCTCTTTTTTTCCGAAAATCGGACTTTGCAATTACGAATTGCAAGTCCCTCTTGTCTCCAGGATTCATGAAATGTCGATCTCTGACTTTCTTCGAATTTCCGACATGCGTCCCAACTGATGGATGACTCAGATCGTTACGGGGTTTCTAACATGGATTTTCCTGATCTCTTTCTCACAAAACTTCTGATTTGCCGAGTCCCAAAAATCTGATGGAGTCTTCCTTTCGGAACTTTTCCCGATATCCTAGATCTTCGCCACACGTCCCCTCAAGATGGGCGGCGCTGATTCAACCTCTGGATTTCGAGACTTTCGATGCCCCGATGACACAATTTCTTTGACAACTTAAAGTCCCGGTCACCGAAATGTCGATGGGTGCTTGATTATTGCCACCTGTCTCCGCAAGATGGATGGCTCGGATTGATTCTGGGATTTTCACTATGAAAATTCCCGATCACTCATCCTCGTGACTCCTGATTTCATGAATGCTGAAATTTCGATGGCCTCGCCTCTCGTCGAAACTTTCTTCCTCCCATTCATGAAGCTTAAACTTCGTGCAACTCCTGGTCAATCTAATGGCTGAAAGATATCTATGTGAAGATCCGACGGCCCACAACCTCCTGAGATTGAACTCTAAATGCAGTCGTAACCTCCTCCATGGATGATTTTAGGGGCTAAATTTCCCTCATGGGCTAATTTTCCATGGTTTTTCCAAAAATGAGATTCGCTATTTTAAAACTGATTCGCCCAAATTCTATAGGATAAAATTATTTTACCTTAAAAATTGCCAAAATTTTATAAAAACTATATAAAATCCTTAGAAATTTGAATATTTTTACAAAAATATCGCCAAAACTTTATAGTAGGCATGTGAAGGATTAGTAAGACTCGCCAAGGTTTCTAAATTTTAAAATAAATTTCCATCCTTAAAATCATCCATGACCTCCTCGCTTCTTTGGCAGATCTGACGGCTAGCGGGATTTCACTAATCCTTCCCACAGATTCTTGATCATTGATCTCTTCCCTTTGATAATTTTTCTGAATGATCTGAGTATTCCTCCCCAACTTCTCGTCCACGCACAAACTTACGATGCCTTTCTTAATACTTCCAGTCGCAACTTCTGTGCACTATCCTTAAATGGATTAGAAGGCCTTATCCCTCCTGAGATTTCTCACAACTATGAGGTTTAAAGAAGATTCTTGAGCCCACTCCTTGCGGCAACCTTCCAATACTTTCAAATGTTGAATACTTCAAATTCTGCGCATGCTTGCAGCAACAATCCTATGATATTTTTCTCAGGTTCGCAATGCTTGGACTCTCCTTGGCCCGCGCACTCATTACACGGATCCTGTGCCCAACTGCACTCTGAACGAATGAGAACAAAATCTACCCTATCTGAACATTCTGTCAACGCATTCCTTGTGGACAATTCAACTACACTCCTTGCAGGAATCCTTGCTCAGATAGAGAAACAATTGAAACTCATTCCGTCTTCCTTTTAGACTTCAAACTTAACCATGAAATCATATACACAACATATAAATCAAATGTATAACAAGAAGAAAACATTCATGAGCATATCATTCAACATCAATACACAGAGAACAAACACAAACCCATGAATTTGAATCAACCTCTTTCTATTAATCCAAATATCTGTACATGGGTGTTCTTACACAGATCTCTGCTTTCTCCTATGCTCTTCTTAGCAATGCTCATAATCATGTTACAATACACAATAAGGGTGTCTATATCATGTTTCCCTCTTGCGCTCTCAAACAGTCTAATCTAGAATTAAATTCTATCTACCTGCATTAACTACTTTAAATGCCTTCTAACTACTAAGGATGAGAGCGAGTCGCTCAAGGTCCGTTTACTTTATACAAGTGCACTTCCACTTAAATGACCCATTTAAGATGGCACAACAATCTAAGGGAATTTCAAAATTTGTGCTGGCGCTTGCCTAGTTGTCCTTCACTTCCGCACTGGCTCGCTTGACGCTGACGATGCTCTTGCATCATTTAACTTTTCCGTATTGTGGTTTTATTCAAGTCATGATTATTTCAATTTGTAATTAGATTATGATTTCTTTCGCTGTCGTGGTTTATTACAAATTGGTATGATAAAAATTTATATATTATCCATGTTTTATGTTCCAGATTCAACACACAACAATCATTTTGTTAAAACTTGAATTAAGAGATTTATCTTTATCTTTTATTGAATGTTTATACACAAATTCTCACAACAGGATTTATCTTAATGTGGCTGCTTATGAAATTATGAGATTGTTGTGATCGTATCTCTTATATGCTTTATCATTCGAATTCAATCATTACTACTTCACGTTTATGAGAAGCAATTGTAGGATTAGTTGCAGGTTTACCTCATTAGACAGGGAGATTGGATGCTACACACTGAACAAATATTGGATGCGGTAATAGGTCAATTTATTAAGTAGATTTCATTAATTTAATGGATATAGAAATTTTCGGTAGTTAAAACATCTTCTACTATCTGTTATTTCTATTTTCAATTAGACAGTTTGATATTCCATTTCTAGAATATAAACAGATTAAATAATAGTTTTACTGTTGTTTAAAAAATCAATTTATATTCGATTTTCGCGGATTTAGATTAAAATTCATATTGTGTACATATTATATATATATTAGAAATAGAATCATTTGTATATATTGTACATATAATAAGTAGATTTATTTTATAAATATTAGTCAGTTAAAGTGTAAATATGTTTTATATCAATATATAGTTTTCAACGATTGTTATCCATCAAGTTATTGGATTTTCTTTAGTTTTGTTTTTTCTCTTTCTTTAGGAATTAGATTGGCCAACGGAGATGCTAAACCCATCGGAGTGGATTAATCCAAGTGTCTTGGGTTAATTAGACAACCCTGGACTAGATTCACTCCTCCAGTTGATGAGCGGTCCATTTCGCCCGTCAACAGGACTGCAATTCTTGCTATGGAAATTAAGCATTGACAATTTCTCCTCAAGTGAGGTTCTCCACACTCCCAACACTTCAATGGCTCTCTTGGGATATCCTCAACTTTCTTGACTCCCAGTTTAACTGGTCTACCTCCTCCTTGAGCACTTTGGGTGTTGGAATGATAGTCCTTCTTTTGAAAAAAAAATTCCATATTCTAGAAAGGGGTTGGTTGGAAGCCTTTCTTTCGTTGATTCATTCTGTCTTGTTTCTTGTCCTTCCATGCCTTGGTAATTTTAGACCTCTATTTGTACTAATCATTGCATATCCCATCCTCTCTAAACACTTCATTTAAAGTCTTGGGATTGTCAAATTCAATTATGTCCTTGTACGAATGTGGTAGACAAATTAAGAATCGTTGTATCTTTACTTTGTCTTCCTTAATGTATGGTACAATTCTCAATAGTTCTAGAAATTTGTTTATCATATCGTCCATGGTCATTTGTCAAAGTCTTATCTCATATAATTCCTTGGTATTTCTTTCATAATAGATTTCTGACAAATATTGCTTCTTGAAATATTTCTTAAAATCTGACCATTCCATTTGTTTCTCTTTCAACCCCTTAGCCAATTTCAGGTCTTTCCACCAGATACTTGCTTTTCCCTTCAATTTGTAAATGGTCATTCTAAATTTCATATTACTAGAGTAATTTTAAATCTGGAAGTATTTCTTTATATATAGTAGACATGCTTCAACCTCTTCACCTATCCTTGATTCCTTGTCAAAGGTGGAGGTTTTATTTTCTTGAATTCACATTCCAGGTGATCTACTTTTTTTTTTTCTTCCTGTAGCTATTTTGTTTCCTGCCATGTGTGTCTTTTCGAAAGAAATGTTTTCATTTTTTGTTTCATTACAAGATTTTTTAGAGGACCTTTTGCTGACTTCTTGCTCTTTGTCATTGTCCTTTGGGGTCTTCTTTGTTACTATAATATGTAGAACAATTTCATTTATTTCTAATTGGTCTTCCTATGCCTTTTTAAGATTTTCATTATCTGCCTTAAACACTTGTAATTCCATGTTGAGGTTGTTCATTGTTTCCAAAACCTGGGTGGTTGAACTTCCTTCGTTGTTATAACCTGATTCTTTAGGAAGTATTTGATTTGGATTCTCTTCAGGTCTGATTTCTTCTTCATTATGTACTGACATTATCACAATAGACCAACAATTTTTTTGTTTGTAACAATACACATATTTGTTAGTTTATCTTCAATAGAACTTAAAAAAATAAAATAATTTGGCCTTGCCCCGAGGTCCAAGTGTTGTAACCTTTAGCTCTGATACCATATCTAATGTACCCAAAATTTCCCAAATAATAAAAAAAAAAATCTCGAGGGGACATTAAAGTTCCTTGATTCTTAAACATTGCTTGTGACACAGAGATAATCCATTAATGAAATCTTTATTCTTTTATCATATGTATAGTAGAGTTACCACCCTTATTGGATTAAAAGAATACACTTATCTGTATTGAATAAAATTGTGACCAGGACTTTCATAGTCCTTAGAATGAACACGCTATCCATAATGTAGCACGTAATAGACTATCATTAATCATCTATCATCCACTTCTATGTAATTCTACTAGCTTTGATAAACAATGTGTATTATAGACTATAGACTATCGTATAGTCTATCCATAATACTAACCATAACAAAGTTTGTATCATTTATCGTATATAGACTATCATATGTATATAACCATATGTTAACGATATTTCTTGTAAGGGGGGTTAGAATGCAAAAGAATGGGTTAAAAACCCACTTGTCCTAAGTTCGGATGTAAATGTGCCCGTGGTAAACAGTGAACGAATTTGGACGGCGTGCATCCGCGTGCCCAAATCAACGACATATATGAGATTCCGGACCCCCCCCGCCTTTCTACCTTTAAGACGAGGGGGGGGGGTCCATAATCGGGAGTGCATCTCTTCAACGACTCCGATCGTAGTGCATGGATCAACAGCGATAAAGGCAATTTTGGACCCCCCTTGCATTTCTACCTTTAAGCGGAGGGGGGGGGGGGTCCGGAATTGGGCGCGCAGCTTTTCGACGGCCAAGATCAGCGCGCCTAGATCAACGGCGCTTGGAAAATCCCGTCCTTCTCAGTTGCTCTGTTTTTAGCCAGCGTGGGCCCTTCTCCCATCATGTCATCTTCCAGAACCACCTCTCCCCCCGCGGCCGTGTGTCATTTGTCCTTCTCCACTCTTTAGTCCAGGTGGTCCTTTCCCCATCTCATTGTCCACTCACCACCTGCCACGTGTCTCTTTTCCTCCATGTCAGCCTCCCACTAAAATGTCTCCATCACATCTACTCTCCTGCCTCCTCTGCTTATCGCCTTTTGCCATGTGTCTCCCCTGTAACCTCTCTCGCCCCATCATCGCTTCTTACTCCACTCCCCGTTGTTTTGGCCCCATCACTCCGTTCCTGAGCCCCACCTTCGGCGCTGGCCTCCACGCCTATTCTTTAAGCCAGTCAGTTATTCCAGGTGGCAGCGCGGGAGGCCCTCCACGTCCCGAAGGTGCCGAGTTGGTTGGGCCATCCTCAATCCCTATGAAGCAGTTATTGAAGCAGTTGGTGGTGGTTAGACATTGCCTCCACCATAATGGGAAAGCATGGAAATGAATTAAAGGCATGTTGATTCGCCGTTGGAACTGTCAAAGAGTTAGATTGCATCTGACATAAGTTGCACGATCTTTCAGAGGTTGACTGTCAGAAATCCATGCAGACGCAAAGCTTTCAATGCAGTGTCTTGATTTCACTGTTGTTGTTGTTTTGAGTATATGAAGGCATTTTCGCCATTTTTGTATCTATCGATGGTAGAGCTAAGCTCCCGACTGTAAAGTTTCAGCGAACATTCTAGTTCTCTGGGTTGTGTATCTGTGTTTGAGATTTCTTATTTTATGACAAACAGTTCTCCTTTTTCCATCTATGTTTTCATCTCATATCAGAGAGTTCATGATCGAATGATTCACGTGGATTGTTGCAGTGATGTTATGATAAAGGATTTGTTGTGACATTGTTGTATTCTCTGGTCTTTTGTGTTTGAATGTAAGAGGATCTTGCGTTCGAATGCTTTCTCCTTCAGTCTGTTACAAACCTGATGTTTATGATAGACCTTTGCACTTTTCTCATGCAAGTCTTCCCCCTACTCACCCTTACTACAACTCACTGTTTGAAGTTTATCTGAGACCTCACTCGCCCGTGCATGCCTGGCCTAGTTTCTGAGTTGAGATGATATTGTTCCAAGTTTGATTCCATTCGGTCACTCCTTATAAACAAATCGTGACATTAAACTGATGGGTGTCAGGCTCTGCTCCTGCAAGCAATCCAGGAGTGACTTCTGACGCTAACATTTATGGCGCCGTTGCCGGGGACGAAGTTGAATATTTTCCCTGGGATTGAATGACAAAGATCAACTGATTCTGAAGGTGCATCAAATATCAGAACTTGAAGATTGCTACTGTGCACCTGGCGAATCCATTGTGACGACTCCACTGGGGAGAACTTGCTCTATCAACTGTGGCTTCGAGAGGCAGACATACGAGGTCTAATCCACACTTGCCTTTAGCTACACCAGGAGCTGACTCAGAAGCGGTGCGCAGAAAGGGAAAGAGCTTTGTAAAAGAAGTTTCCATTGCTGAAACAGGTAATATGATGTCCCCTTCTCTGAGAACTCCATTTTATTATTCGCGGCTTCCTAGTCGTCCTTCCTCTGAGGTTTCCTGTTTTCTGAATTTCGGGAGTGTTCCTGCTGAGTTTTCTCCTCCTGGTATGGTATCAGAAAGAGAGATCCTGGTCACTCCCACCTCCCTGAAAGTCATGCCTCAACACAAACCTTTAGTTTCTGAAGGTTTCACCACCCCTCCTTTTATTGCTACTACTGCACAGAGAGAATCATTTGCACACTCAGGTCCCTTGGCTCTCTCTCTGTTTTCTCCATTGTCTCCTCCAAGAACCTCTTTTCCGACATCTCCTGTCCATACTCCTTCTCCTCCGACTTCTCCTCTACCTAATATTCCTATGGCTGGTGCTAATCCCCCTTCGAATAGAATGGACGCCATAGTCGCCGCTAGATATGCTCCTTTAATCCTACCACATCCTATGAATCCCCTCCCTGCTGGAGACTATTTGAAATACATGCCCAAGTTCAGTGGGGAGGGAGACATAACTGCTGAAGAGCACCTAGCTGCTTTTTACAGTTATGCAGACAACTTGAATATCGAGAATGAATATGTCTAGATGAGAGTCTTTGTTTAGAGCCTAGATGGAGAGGTAAGGAAATGGTTCAGAGGATTGGCCCCTGGATCTATTGCTAGCATTGAAGCCTTGGATAACATTTTCCTGAGGCAATGGGGAGACAAAAAATATTTCATGTATTACATGATAGAGTTTGGGTCTCTGAGGAAAATGGAAGGAGAGTCTGTCTCAGACTTCTCCAAAAGGTTTAATAAGATGTACAACAAGATCCCTGCAGAGATAAAGCCCTTAGATGCCTCTGCCCAAATTTCATATGCTGGTGCATTTGGTCCTGATTTATGCCTGCTATTGAGAGAAAGAAGAGCTACCTCCTTAGCTCAAATGCAATACGCTGTTGTAGAAGTGGAATCCAACATATTGGCAGCTGACAGATTGAGGAGCAAAGCAGATGCAGACAGAAGAAAGGGAAGATCTGAAGCCTCAACTTCTAGCCCATCGTTGCCCCACCCTCAAGTGAATGAACTGATCGAGATAATGAAGTTACTGACCGAAGAGGTGGAGAGATTGAAGGTGGAAAGGAAACAAATGTATAAGGGCCCTCAGAACACTGAAAATAAAGGAGGTTTCAGGAGGCCAAATAATATTGCTCCCCCAACTATGCATAGAGAAAGAGGAAGAGACAGAGAAGACCAGAGAATTCAGGCCCCTTTTTAGAACCATCTAGTTTCCCATGAGGAGGAAAGAGAAGAAGATGAGATGGATCCTGAAATCCACTGCCTAGAAGACACTCCTCATTTTCCTCATCTCACCCAGACTACTTATGAAGAGTCTCTCATGGATGGTCAACTAAATGAATTGAGCAAGGGAGACAAAGCTAGTGGCGGTCGAGGCAGGTACAACCTGAGGTCCGACAAGAGGGAAGCAACACCTGATGTTTCTGAGTAATCCACTAGAATAGAGAAACCTGCTAACGAAGTAGAATATGCTCACAGAGGTAAGAAGGCTCAACCTCTCTCTCCCATTGTCCATAATCATGTTCCTGAAATTAGAGAAATCCCAAAGCCTATGTCTTCTTTCAATTTCGAACATGAGATTCAAAAGATCAGAATTCATGTGCCACTCACTGAGTTAATTAAACATGGGGAATTCAAAAAACGCTTCTCTGAGCTATTGAAATATGAAGCCTCATACCCTCTCACAGACTCCATAAACCTCCAAGATGAAAGGTCTGCAGTTGTCCTAGTTCCCATGGTAGAAGACAGAGATGATTCATCCCCTCCCTTATACACATCTCTAAACATACATGACAAAGTGTTGCATAATTTCCTTATGGATTCAGGGGCCTCTCACAACCTCATGCCCAAAACTGTCATGGAAGAGTTGGGACTAGAAGTCACCTGAGCCTATCATGACCTCTATTCTTTCAACTCCAGGAGGGTTCATTGTTTGGGAGTCATCAAGGACCTGGTAGTTTCCCTGTTTCAGCTGCCCATGAAGAGTATGGTCATGGATATTGTGGTAGCTAACGTCCCCCCTAAGTTTGGCATGCTGTTGTCAAGATCTTGGATAAAGATACTGGGGGGAACCTTGCAGATGGATCTCACATATGCCACCATTCCAGTGTTTGGAGGGGAGCATAGGAGACTGTACAAAGAAGCCCAACTGGCCTACATAATCAATGGTGAAGCCAACCCTACCAATCATCCCATCTATGCCTTGGACACTGATTTAGGCTCCAGTTTACTACAGCTCACCCACACCCCTGAGGCTCCTTTACAGATCAGAAAGCAGCCCATTCTTAATCAGGAGACACCCCCTCCAACCACCTCTATTTGGAAGATGTTCTTTGATGGAGCTTCCTCCAGTATGGGTATAGGTGCCGGAGTGATATTCATATCACCCTGTAGAGAGACCACATCTCTGTCATATAAGCTGGAATTCGAAATCACCAATAACGAGGCAGAGTATGAAGCTCTGGTTCTGGGATTAAGAGATGCCAAGGAAATGGGAATTAAGGAGATGACTGTGTTTGGAGATGCAGAGTTGATCATCCAACAGGTAAAAAACGCCTATCGTGCCAAGAATCCTTGGTTCAGGAATTACAGAAATGAGGTATGGGACCTGGTTGATAATTTCTTCCTGGATTTTAACATTTCCTACATTCCAAGGGAGGAAAATGCTTCAGCCAACTTTTTAGCTGTCACAGCTAGTTTGATTGAAGTCCCCATGTTGCCCACTGTCGGATCTGATGTTGAAATAAAATATAGACCTTCTATACCATACAATGTCAAACACTGGAAGGTGTTTGAAGATGATCAAGAAATCGAGAAATTTCTCCAGTCCATTGATGACTTTTCCGCAATGCACATAGATGAGAATCCTAATGAGGAAGGTGACCATCACCCTGGGGAGTTTGTGAATAAAATTGTTGATCACCAGATCATTCAGCTACCGAACAATTACATTCTGAAAGGACTAATCCCATTAGAAAGATTGTTCGATGGAAATGCTGTGGTAGTAAAGGGTAAAGTTTCAGGTGATGATGATGACACAGATGAGTGCAACATAGGCACACCTGAGGAGCCTAAATTGGTCAAGCTGTCAAGGAGTTTGACAGAGGAGCAGAGAGTCAGATATACTAAGTTGATGAAGGAGTTTGCTGATGTGTTTGCATGGACCTACGAAGACCTCACGACGTATGACTCATCAGTCATTGAGCACAAAATCCCACTGAAAGAGGAGGCTAATCCATTCAAGCAGAAGCTGAGACAAATAAATCCCATGTTGCTACCTGTCATGGAGAAAGAGGTAAAGAAGTTGTTGGATGCCCAGATCATTGTCCCCTTGAGATATTCTGAATGGGTAGCCAATTTGGTCCCGGTGAGAAAGAAAAGTGGGGAAATCAGACTCTGCGTTGATTTTAGGAACCTGAATAGAAGTTCCAGAAAGGACAATTATCCCCTGCCCAACATGGAACACATATTACAGAGGGTCACTGGTGCATCCAGGATATCCATGATTGATGGTTTCTCTGGATACAATCAGATATCAATCATGCCTAAGGACAGAGAAAAAATAGCCTTCACCACTCCTTGGGGCACGTTCATGTATGCCAAAATGCCTTTTGGACTGATGAATGCAGGAGCAACATTTCAGCGAGCCATGGACATAGCCTTCATCGGGGAGAAGGACCAGTTTGTGGTGATATATTTGGATGACATAACAGTCTTCTCCAAGACTGATAAAGAGAACCACTGCCACTTAAAAAGAGTTTTCCTGAAGTGTCGAAGGTATGGCCTATCTTTAAACCCCAAGAAATCACTGTTTGCTATGCAGGAGGGAAAGTTGTTAGGTCACATAGTGTCAGTAGAGGGAGTAAGGATTGACCCAAGCAGGGTGGAAGCGATTCAGACCTTGTCACTTCCCAGGTCTAAGAAGGAAGTTCAAGCATTTTTGGGGAAGGTTAACTTTCTGAGGAGATTCGTCTTGAACTTTGCCGAGCTGGTGAAACACATCACAACCATGCTCAGGAGGGGCCATGAAGTGAAATGGACTGCTGAAACTAAGGAATCTTTTGCACAAATAAAGAAATCATTGACCGAAGCACCTCTGCTAATCAGTCCTGATTATTTTAAATATTTCCTGATTTTCTCATTTTCTTCTGATGACTTTGTAGTAGCAGTCTTGATGCAGAAAAATGATCAAGGGTGAGAGCAACCTATTTCTTTCTACAACAAGGCGTTGAGAGATGCTGAACTCAGGTATGAGATCATGGAGAAGCAGACCTATGCATTGGTGAAAGCTCTCAAAGCTTTCAGGATCTATGTTTTGCACTAAAATATCACTGCATATGTCCCTTCAACCTCTGTGAAGGACATTCTGATATAACCTGACATAGACGGGAGAAGGGGTAAATGGATCGCCAAGATCTTGGAATTTGACTTGGAGATTAAGCCCACCAAGTTGATAAAGGGGCAAGGTTTGGCCAAGTTGCTGGCTGAATCCAATTGAAAGGATTTAGGGATTAACTTCATCAATGAGCAAGCTAAGTCACCCAACAGGAATCCTCAGACCATCATACCACTAGCAACATGTCCCTGGTACAAGGATATCTTGTATTTTCTGCAAGAATTAAAGCCCCCTGACGGATTAGGAAAGAGTAGGGCCAGATATTTGAAGCTCAAAGCGGTCAGGTATTGTCTCGTTGACCGAGCCTTGTATTGGAGAGACCCTCTGGGGATAGTATTAAGATGTTCGGACCCGCTGCAAGCCCATAAGGTGATGTTCGATTTCCATAGCAGTCTCTGCGGAGGCCATGATTTTTGGAAGACCACAGCCCACAAGATCCTCCGAGCTGGGTATTACTGGCCTACTTTGTTTACTGATGTCTATAGGGAAGTCAGGGCTTGCATCAAATGCCAGAATTTCTCAGGTAAGAAGCAACTCAAATCTCTGCCATTAAAGCCTGTAGTAGTTTCGGCACCATTTCAACAGTGGGGATTGGATTTCATTAGAGAGATTCACCCTCCCTCAAGTGGCCAGCACAGATGGATCCTCACTGTGACTGATTATTTCACCAAGTGGATAGAGGTTGTCCCCACCAGGAGCACTTCTCACAAAGTGGATAGAGGTTTGGGCCTTTCAATATCCTTGAAGTATTTTCAAACAACACTTACAAGTTGCAGGATCTGGAAGGTGAAGAAGTTTTTAGTGGCCCAGTAAATGGGCATTTCTTGAAAAAATGTTTTCTGTGAGCCGCAGTCGGCTCTTTTGTTTTTTTACATAGTGTTTTTGTTTTGTTTTCAGTTTAATAAATGACTCCATAGCCCAACAACAAGGCACTGGATCTGCAGAAATGTTCTTAGAGCATCATAGGGATGACTCTATCCCTCATGGAGCCAAATGTTAACGATATTTCTTGTAAGGGAGGTTAGAATGCAAAAGAATGGGTTAAAAACCCACTTGTCCTAAGTTCAGATGTAAATGTGCCCATGGTAAATAGTGAATGGATCTGGATGGCGTGCATCCGTGCGCCCAAATCAATGGCATAAATGAGATTCTGGACCACCCTCGCCTTTCTACCTTTAAGCGGAGGGGGGGGGGGGTCTGGAATCGGGAGCACATCTCTTCAACGACTCCGATCATAGCGCCTGGATCAACGACGATAAAGGCAATTCCAGACCCCCCCTGCCTTTCTACCTTTAAGCGGAAGGGGGGGGTCCAGAATTGGGCGCACAACGTTCCGACGGCCAAGATCAGCATGCCCGGATCAACGACGCTTGGACAATCCCGTCCTTCTCAGCTGCTCTGTGTTTAGCCAGCGTGGGCCCTTCTCCCATCATGTCATCTTCCAGAACCACCTTTCCCCCCATGGCCGTGTGTCATCTTTCCTTCTCCACTGTTTAGTCCAGGTGGTCCTTTCCCCATCTCATCATCCACTCACCACCTGCCACGTGTCTCTTTTCCTCCACGTCAGCCTCCCACTAAAATGTGTCCATCACATCTACTCTCCTGCCTCCTCCGCTTATCGCCTTTTTCCATGTGTCTCCCCTATAACCTCTCTGGCCCCCTCATCGCTTCTTACTCCACTCCCCTTTGTTTTGGCCCCATCACTCCATTCCCGAGCCCCACCTTCCGCACTGGCCTCCACGCCTGTTATTTAAGCCAGTCAGTTATTCCAGGTGGCAGCGCGGGAGGCCCTCCATGTCCCGAACGTGCCGAGTTGGTCGGGCCATCCTCAATCCCGATGAAGCTGTTATTGAAGAGGTTTGTGGTGGTTAGACATCACCTCCGCCATAATGGGAAAGCACAACAATGAATTAAAGGCACATTGATTCGTCGTTGGAACTGTCAAAGAGTTAGATTACGTCTGACATAAGTTGCACGATCTTTCAGAGGTTGACTGTCAGAAAGCCATGCAGACGTAAATATTTCAATGTAGTGTATTGATTTTGCTGTTGTTGTTGTTCTGAGTATATGAAGGCGTTTTCACCATTTTTGTATCTATCAATGGTAGAGCTAAGCTCCCAACTGTAAAGTTTCAGCGAACATTCTAGTTCTCTAGTTTGTGTATCTGTGTTTGAGATTTCTTGTTTTATGACAAACAGTTCTCCTTTTTCCATCTATGTTTTCATCTCATATCAAAGAGTTCAGGATCGAATGATTCCCATGGATTGTTGCAGTGATGTTATGATAAGGATTTGTTGTGACATTATTGTATTCTCTGGTCTTTTGTGTTTGAATGTAAGAGGATCTTGCGTTCGAATGCTTTCTCCTTCAGTCTGTTACAAACCTGATGTTTATGATAGACCTTCGCACTTTTCTCATGCAAGTCTTCCCCCTACTCACCCTTACTACAACTCACTGTTTGAAGTTTATATAATACCTCACTCGCCCGTGCATGCCTGGCCTAGTTTCTGAGTTGAGACGATATTGTTCTGAGTTTGCTTCCATTCGATCACTCCTTATAAACAAATCGTGACATTAAACTGATGGGTGTCAGGCTCTGCTCCTGCAAGCAATCCAGGAGTGACTTCTGACGCTAACACCATAATACTATCCATATCAATATATATATCATTCAACATATGTATTATTATATGGATACTACAACATTTACATTATTCTCCAACAATACATACATTGTTCAATCATACAGATTAGTATATGGATACCAAAACACTACAATATCCAAAATTTATGTATATCATTTAACATACAACCTATTATATGGATACTACAATACATATGACTTTAGCATAGATGATATACCTATTGTTGAACATACAGACGATTACATGTTACCATATCACTAACATTATTTTGAACTATATGCCCATCGTTTAAACTATAAACTAAAATGTGCATACCCTAATGTCGTATTCCATTTGTATAGTGTAGCGAACATAAACCATAACTAGAATATTAGTAACCATACCTGACTAGTGACACGTCTCAACAATAAATTGGTTCGAAACAACTTTTTTTTAATGGTGGATGACAGGTCGGGTCTGTAGGCATTTACTCGTGGTTGTTTCATTAATGGAGAGGTCTCTCTCTTCCTTCCATATTTGACACTTAGGTGATACTTCCTAGCGTGGGATCACCACTTCGTTGACTTCACATGGCACAACATAGGGTGTACCAAAAACCATTACTCCTCCTTGTGAGGCCTTTGATGTCACATTCTTTCATTGTTTCCCCCCTTTGGTCCTGTAACACGAAACTTACCTCTGCGCTGTATGAAAAATCTACCTCTATGATGTAACTAACACTTTCCCCTACTCTATATGTGGTCAATGACTTGGGAAGATCATCCCTAGTGAACGATGGAAAGAGGAAATGCACATATGGTTCTTCTGTGCACAAGGTAAGTAAAAGGTTTTGTTGTTTCTGCTCTCTGTATACCATGAATGAAATATTTGTTTTGGTGCACTGTAGAAATAAAGATAGGTTTCATTAACAGACTCCATGTTTCATTTCTTTCTTTTAGGATTTACATTGCGTTACCATCGTGCCTCCATATGCATTTTCTCTTGGGGTTCCACTATGTTTAAAGTTTTGAGACTAGAGGGTTATTTTGTTTCCCCTTGGTTGGTTGATGTTCTTCTATCCTATACTCGTTATGGTTCTTTTGTGGTTTGAAATAGTTTTAACATTTAAACCTTCCATTTTCCTTTTGCATTTTATCTTATTTCACCACGTAATATTGTCATTTACCCTCTGGAATTCGTCCATAAATCCCAACACTTTTTACACGGGTTGGTGTTTCATACTTGTTGGTTGTTGGAACTCCGTAGGGAATTTCGAGCTTTACACTCTGTATGTTCATGGAAATGTTGACACTCTGTGGGGAGTTCAAAATTTACCCTCTGTATAACTTATATGGCAATACTAACCCTCTGTGGGAAATCAACAAACTTCACTCTTTGTAACTATAATAAATAGTATTAATCCCTCTAGGAGAATTCATATTTACATTCTGTGTATATAGATAGGATTATTAATCTCTTTGTCGGAAATTCATGTTTTCTTTCTATGTAAATTAAATAGTCGTATTAATCCCTCAGTGGGAAAATTTTTGTTTTACCTTCTGTGTAAATAAATAGTCGTGTTAATCCATCTCTAGGAAATTCATGTTTTACCTCTTGTGTAACTAAATAACAAAGTAATCAAGATTTTATTTGTTTGGACTCCACTTGATTGCACCCTCTGGTTGTAAAACATCTCTGTCCGCAAGGATTATCCCATGGCCACTTCAAAAACATCCTTCATTTGATTCAAGTTATGAGTTTAAAACGTTTATGAAAGGCCTTGCCCATATCGACCACTCTGCGCTAGAAACTGAGAGGGTAACTTGTTTAATCCACTATTGATTTGAAATTCATAGGGTACAAACTCGTTTATTGTACTGTTAGATTTTTAACCTATAGTTATAGTTATTACTGTATGTTACTATGCACTCAGACTTTCATATTTTTCCATTCTATAATTGCTAATTAGATTTTAAAGATCTATTGTGATTAAACACAAGTCGCATCTCATGCACCTCTTTATAATTTAATGGTCCAATGTGAATATACACAACTTTTGGAGAATAAGAAATAAAAGGCGATCTAAACCTTCGTCGGGGCTCAAGATAAGTATTTTCCTTGATTTATTATTATTATTTGATTTCCATTAAAAATGCTATCACAGTTTACTAAAACCTTGGTTTTTCTTCTTTTTGCAGGTAGTGAAATCGAGGTAATCGGATGATGGAACATTTTTCTCAAAAGGTATTCGAGTTCTTATCTATGTGCGCATTAATTCGGTTACAGACAGATTATGTGTACAAATTTCTTAGAGCTCTGTTTACAATTTGTGAAGTTTGGATTATGGTACTCCAACTATAATATTTTTGAACAAAGATCGATTGAAATACAATAGTTGTTTGGTGCAGACCTCCTTCCCTTAGGCTGAGATCCACGTAGGATCTTCTCTAAAACCTCGACAAGGGTTAACCAAACTCCTTGTTTAAGCCCGCAAATGCTTTCAGGTCTCAGGAGTTGGGCACTTTGAATACAATGTCACATCCCTGGGAAATAGACAAAATGCCAAATTGCAAATGGGCTTAAGGTGTAAGCCCCCTCTTCAGACCCTTTTCCTATATGATCACAGTCAAGCCTTTACGCAAGCACCTTTCTCAACTTGCGACTTCATGAGTTGGAGCGCCAAACTCTCGTGCTCTTCCCTTGTGAATCCCCGAAACGCGATATTTCAACGAAGGTTGACTCCACCCAAAGCAACGGGTGCATGCCACCTGTCATCTCTATTTACTCTGCTTACAGAGTGGTTCCTTTCCACCTTTTCACATGAGTCTTTATATTTCGTAACTTGAGAGAACAACGAACAATCGTTCCTCTCCCTCTACAAATCCCTGAATCTAAAATCGTGCCTTCGAAGAGATTGATGGTTGTGTGCCTCCCTCGATCGAATAGCCCTCATTGTATCGATATTTCTCCAATCGGAAATCCACAACACTCGACCCAAACCACTAGTCACTCCATTCCCTGAATTTTGATACACGAATTCACATACAATATCAACAGTCTTCATTGATCCAGATGTAATGGTCACCACTCCTCCTGAACTTATGGGTGTTGCAAGACACTCATCCTTAATCCCTCTGTTGGTCTATCATATCCAACGGTCCACGAAACTTCGACACTTCTCCTTGAAGCGATTCCACCATCCGTTTTCAGCTTCTGAAGGACTTCTGGCCAAATGACTTGGTGTCCTCCCTCCTGAACTTGACCTCTGTGAGATGATTTTGACCTCTTCCTCCCCTTTGAACACTTCAGAGGTTATATCCCTTTTGAGCTTTTTCTTGGAAAATAAAGGCTTCCAGAAGGGTCTCTATGCACACTCCTTGTGGCAAGTTTTCAAATAACCTCTAGTTGTTTGAGTCTTCTACTATGTTCACTCTTTGCAACAGAGAATTCTTCAACTCCTCTGTGAGTTTGAAATATTTTGTTGCCTTCTCCCAGCCTACGCACACTTTGCATGACTCTATAATCTGCTAGCACTCTTGTCTATAAAGACACAATTTGAATCTCCTCTGAGAGTTCTAAGATGAAACTTAGAGCCTGCTTGGCGCACTCCTTGTGGACCCTCGACTTCACTCTTTGCAAGATTTCTCAAAAAGAGAAAGAAATGAAACTCATCCTCCCCTTATCCAAAATTCAAACATTCAACATATAATTCTAGAGCATACACACACACATAGCATTGAAGAAAAATACATACAGACAATGCAAACAAGCCTGCAATATACCATTTAATAGGTGGCTCCAACAACCATAACAAACACATAGATTGGAATCAAATATTTCTCTTATTAATTCCAGTGCTCCTGTACATGGCAAATAACAACTAAAATGCATAAAACTCTCTTTCTCCTTTACAAATCTATAGCTTGCGAATTCTGAATTATGTTACAATGATACAAGGGTTGAGGGTTTCTATCATCCGTTCTCCCTCCTATGCTCCTAAACTGTCTAATCTATTAAATTAAATCTACCTACTTAAATTAAACACACATAAATGCCTATTACATCTGGAAGATAGGAACATACACTCCAAATCAGTTTGGATCTTCGAGATATAAATGCAACTTCACTTTCATCCCATCCATTACATTAATATTTCATATATTGAAAATTCACAATGCTTTCACAAAAACGTACTTAATTTCATCTGGGCATCCAACTGTCTCCTCACCTAGGCGCATGCCTTGGCTTTATATGATGCTCCTGCATCATACTCCCTCACTTGAGAATTTTCATGAACTCCTGTTCATGAGCTCTTGCACGGTCTGTCCATGTCTTGAAATTTCTGCTTCATTTTCCTAGCTGGCGCCTTCAATTAGATGTCCTTTCCACATGACCTAGCATTCAAAATACTCCTTTCTCTTGGTATTTCTACTAATTCTCTTGTCAATTATTCTTTCCATCTATGGCTTTTCAACTACATACATTTTCTTTCTCCATTGAATATTTTCTTGTTCATCTTCTGCTCTTGCTTCTTCATCTCTGTAAGGGTACAAATTCATGACATTGAATATGGGTGAGATTCTGACCCCAGTGGGTAAGTCAATCTCATATGTGTTTGCCCCAAATTTTCTTATGACCTTGTACAGTCCAATTTTCTTCATCTTCAACTTGTTGCATGTTCCCCTTGGGAACTTTTCCTTCCTCAAATGTGAAAGAATCAAATCACCAACTTCAAATTGAATTTCTCACCTGTGTTGATCTACTCTACACTTGTACTCTTGACTCAAATTCTACAATCGCTCCTTGATTCTTCTACGAAGCTCCTTCATTCCTTCTACAAATTCCTCTGCATTGGCACTCCTGAATTCAACTTGTTATGAATATTTCAACTCAGAGACTCCCCTTGGACACATTCCATATACAATTTGGAATGGAATCTGCCATGTTCTTCTATTGAGTGAATCATTGTAAGTGAATTCCACCTCTGGAAGAATGTATTCCCATTGACTGTGGTGTTCAGTCACTAAGCTCCTTAAAAAAATTCCCAAGCTCCTATTCACAACCTCTGTCTGTCCATCTGTCTGAGGATGATATGTTGAGATAAAAGACAATTTCATCCCCAGCTTCTTCCATAAGGTCCTCCACAAATGTCCTATGAACTTTGTATCTCTATCAGAAATGATACTCCTTGGCAAGTCATGAAGTCTGACAACTTCCTTGAAAAACAGGTTCGCAATATTGGTTGTGTCACTGGTTTTCTGGCATGGTATGAAATGTACCATATTTGAAAATATGTCTACCACTACAAATATTGAATCATATCCCCTCTGTTTCCTTGGAATTTTTAATATGAAATCCATGCTCACTGCATCCCACAACCTTTCGAGTATGGGTAATGGCTCATATAACCCTGCGTTCTTCCTTTTTCCCTTCGTGTGCTGACAAATTCTACACTTGTCCACACATTTCTTCACATTTGTCCTCATCCCTGGCCAGTAATATGAGCCATTCAACTTTGAGAATGTTTTTTCATGACCAAAGTGTTTGACCGATCCTCCGTTGTGCTTTTCCTTCAACAAATTATCCCTCATGGAGCATTTTGGAATACATAGTTGATTTCCCCTGAACAATAACCCATCCTAGATCATGTACTCTTTCCATTGGCTTCTGTCCCTGAAAATTGGATTCTCAGACACCTCATATGCCTCCTTGAAATCTATATCATCCTCTTACATCTCTTTGAGGTTATCAAAACCCAAAGTCTTAACTCTAAATTCCTTCATAAGAAAACATTTTCTGCTCAAAGCATCAACAACTTTGTTAGCAGTTATAGAAATATTCTTAATCACAAAAGTAAAATTCTACATGTATTCAACTCATTTAGCATGTTTTTGGTTCAACTTCTTCTGTCGAGTCATGAATTGCAAAGCGTGATTATCACTGTAAAAAATCAACTCTTTTGGAACCAAATAGCACATCCATTTCTTCAGCGCTTGTATGACTGCATATAATTCTTTGTCATATGTAGAGTACTTAATATTTTCTTCATTCAGTTTTTCACTAAAATACGCGACCGATCTATTGTCCTGGCTTAAGACCGCTCCAATGGAAAATCCACTCACGTCACACTTGACCTGAACTGTCTTGCTGAAATCTGGGAAAACAAAAATTGGTTTCTCAATGATCTTCTTCTTCAGTAGCTTGAATCTCTCATCCTCTTCCTCCGTCCAGTGAAAAGATTTATGTATTTTCTTCACCATATCCATCATTGGTGCGCTAATTCCACTAAATTTTCAGATGAATTTCCTGTAGAAGCTAGCCAAACCATGGAAGCTTCGAACTTCAAACACGCTCTTCGACGATGGCCAATCCTTAATTGCCTTTATCTTTTCAGGATCCATTTTCAGTTCATTGGTAGAGATAAAAAAACCCAAATAAATGAGTTATGTCCTCATAAATGACGATTTCTTCATGTTGATCAACAATTTCTCTTCCTGTAACCTTCTCATCACTGCTTCTAAATGCTTCAAATGCTCTGCTTCATTTTTGCTGAAAATTAATATATCGTCAAGATACACAATGATATATTTCCCAATGAAATCCCTCAGGAATTCATTCATCAACCTCATGAAACTACTGGGCGTATTCTTCAAGCCAAATGAAATGAAAATCCATTCATACAACCCTTCATTCGTCTTGAATGTTTTCATCCATTCATCACCTTCTCTCATTCTAATCTGATGATATCTTCTTTTCAAATCATTCTTTGAAAAAAACTTTTCTCCACTCAAGAAATCCATCAAGTCATCCATCCTTGGCAATGGGAACCTGTACCTGATGGTAATTTTGTTGATTTCCCTTGAGTCTGTACACATTCTCTAGCCACTATCCTTCCTTGGGTTTATCATTGTTGGAACAACGCATGGACTCAAGCTCTCCCGAATCTTTGTCCATTAAGTCCTGGACCTGTCTCTTAACTTCTTCATTCTCCTACGACATCAACCTATAAGTTGCTTTGTTCGAAAAACTGGATCCAGGTATAAGATCGATATGATGACTTATACTCTTGATAGGTGGAAATGAACAAGGTAGTTCGTCGACTACTATATCAACAAACTCTTCCAGTAACTCCTGGATTTCTTCTAGTAAATCATCTATCCTAGTGTTGTTCAAAACAATTATGGGCTTCCTAACCGAAATGAATTGTGTGTCTTCCTTCTTCTTGACTTCATTAAGAAGTTCCTTCCCACTCATGAGAGGTACAGTGTTGCTCATCTCTGTTTTCACCTCTTTGTCCTTAATTGGCAGCAACATGTGCATCCTACCATTTTTCCCAGAGTGTACATGTTCTTTCTCCCATCATGGACCACATTTATGTCATATTACCACGGTTTACCCAACAATAGATGACAAACATCCATGGGAATGACATCACATAATATCTCATCTTTATATCCTCCTATTTTAAATTCAACTAAACATTGTTTAGTGACATTTACTTGATGTCCTTTTTGTAGCCACAAAACTCTATATGGGCTTGTATGCGCAACAGTCTCCAGCTCCAGATTTTACACCATTTCTATAGATACAAGATTATTTGTGCTACCACTATCCAATATGACCTTGCATACCTTGTCTTTGGTTTTGCAAGTAGTCTAAAACATACTGTTTCTTTGGGCTGGGTTCTCTGGCTCCTTCTCCAGTTTCAAGAGAACTGTCTGCATCATAAAATATCTTCCTCCCTCAGCATCCTCTACCTCAACATTCCATCCTTCAGCTTCAACAATGTGAGTTTCACCAACATCTTTCTTCCTATCTAGACACTCATAGGATTTATGTCTAATTTTTCCAAAGACAAAGCATTTCACTTCACCTCCTCTGCCTCTTCCTCTTCCCTGGCTCGAGGAAAAGTATTTCTATCAGCATACTACTTCCACTGTAAGCTTCCTCCTCTCTCATATTGAGGTTTAGGTTTCTTCCCCTCTTCCTTAGGCTTCAGAGTTCTGTCCTGGGAAATTGTCTTGCCTCTCCTTTGACTTCTGCCTCAGCCTCTTTGACCTTGCTTTCGACTCATCTTCTCTTGAGCTTTTAGAGCCATCTCATAAGTCATATTATACAATTCATAAGTTTATCATGCTCATCTCATCCTGAATGTGATATCGTAGACCATTCATATACCTGGCAACTTTCTCATCATCACTTTCCCGATGACTTGCTCTAATGTTTATCCTATAGAACTCTTCAGTGTATTCTTTCATTGACATCAACTTCTATCTCAAATTCTGCATCCTCCAAAATAGATTTATTTGATAATCCTGGGATATAAACTTGGATTCCATTTTTGCAACCATTTTGTCCTAGCTCTTTATTTTTTGCTCACAGTGTTGCATGCCCTTTATGTCTAGTAATGACATGTTTGAATTTCTTGGCAGGATTTCTTAGAAAGAGAAACAATTGAAACTCATTCTCCCCTTATCCAGAATTCAAACATTCAACATAGAATTCTAGTGCATACACACACACATAACATTGAAGAAAAATGCATACAGAGAATGAAAACAAGCCTGCAATATACCATTTAACAGGTGGTTCCAACAACCATACCAAACACATAGATTGAAATCAAAGCTTTCTTCTATTAATTACAGTGCTCTTGTACATGGCCAATAACAACTAAAATGCATAAAATTCTATGTTCTCCTCTGCAACTCTACAACTTACGAATTCTGAATTATGTTACAATGATACAAGGGTTGAGGGTGTCTATCATCCGTTTTCCCTCCTGTGCTCCTAAACTGTCTAATCTATTAAATTAAATCTACCTACTTGCATTAAACACACATAAATGCCTATTACATCTGACGGATAGGAACATACGCTCCAAATCAATTTGGATCTTTGAGATATAAATGCAACTGCACTTTCCTCACATCCATTACATTAATGTTTCAGATTTTGAAAATTCACAATGCTTTCACAAAAACGTATTTAATTGCATATGCGCATCCAACTGTCTCCTCTGCTAGGTGCGTGCCTTGGATTCATATGATGTTCCTACATCATTTTTTTTGTCTGATACTTTGAGTTCCTCACTATATTTTTGTGATAATAAAGAATGTATTTGGACTATTATTTCCTCTATATATTCTCTATGGTATTTTTGTACATATTTAAATGGCACATAAATACATATATATTCCACTAGACAATACACACTAAACAATTGGTTCTCTCATTTCTTTATGCATGAAAGCATATATATGTATATACAGTTAATTCTATATGTATAACCATATTTATTGGCCAATAGGAACATACAATATTTCTTCTATATCTGTAAATATTAACACACATATATATACCATCATCATATTTCAATTAAACAATATAGTATCCTTGAACTATAATAAACCATCATATGTATGACAAATAATAATAAAAAACATAAATCCCCGGATGGGGTGTTAGACGGCGCAACGCGACAGCAGATGGAGGAGGGTACTGGGGGATGTGGCGTCAGACCACGTGCTGGGCTTGTGCCGCAGCCCATCACCCCACCCGACCTTTAATTGACAATAATGCTGATACGAGGGGGCATTAACGACGTCGTCCTCCCCTTGTGCTGCGAGTTTAAACGAGACAGATGCATTATGGCCTTGGCTTATTTCGTTCCCCTGCATGCAGAGCCCCTTCTTCTGCTGCTGCTCTTCATCCCTGATCTCGTCAGCAGGTTTCAAGCATCCTTCCCTCCTGCTAACAGCTATTTTGGTTTGAGAATGACAAGGCCTCGAGGAAAACCTAGGCGGGGCTCCACCTGGAAGCCTCGCAGACCTTCCATTTCACCCCAAACCTCCGACTCTGAGGTTTCCTCCCCTCGGCATCAGTTTGTTTATCCCTGAGCTTCTCTGCGACCTCCGCAGCCCAGTTCCATGGCAATAATCCCCCAAACGCCCATATCGCCCCTTCAGCTCCTCAATGTCCCGCCTCACCCTGAACTTCACTCTAACCTTCCGAGCAGCTCGACGAAGGCACCTTCTCAAAGGGAGGCACCACAAGGAGCAGGACAGAGCTCTCAGGAAGCTTTTGATGGAGACCGCTTCAGCAATGGCCTGTCAGCCCTGTTCAACTTGGTCTTTGAATTACGACAGGAGGTGGCGGACTTACAATTTCGCATGCAAACCACGGAAACTAAGGTAGCCAGCTTCCTCCACATCATCGCGTCTATGCAAAGTGCGTTGCTCTCGGATCCGGTTGCAGTCCACAAAGGGGAGGAACATGAAAGAGGTCCAGCCCAAGCAGACATGCCGCAGACTGAGCATGAGGATTACACTGGGGAAGCAACGGACGACCAAGAAGCTGACATGCGTTGGGATGCTGAGCCTGCTCACACTGAGGGAGCACCCGGGCCAGGGGATCCACAGCCCATGCAACCCCATCATTCACCAGGTGTCTAAGTTTCTGGCTTTAAGTGCTAATGCTACCTAGTAGAAATAAACAGTATAGCTACTCTCTTGTTTTGTTAAGAACTAGATGAACTATGGAAGGGGTGAGCTGGCTGGACTGGTTTCCCCATGCTGGGGCAGTCCAGTTATTACAGCTTGCCACTTTTTTTGTAACTTGCTATCCAGCTATAGACTTTGAAAGCTCTTAATATACAAAACTCTTATTTACAAAAAAAAATAAAATAATAAGAAACATAAAATTGACAAGGAATGCAAGTCAAGATACATATCTGAAACCTGACGCTGGAATAAAAATGGAACAACCATGTTCCGCCCAACCGTAGAATAGAACAACCAAGTTCACTTGTTGTGTTCATCCACTAGCCTGACCATGAGTCCATAAGGGAAAACATGATGATCCTTCGATCAAAAATTACTTTGCCTCACACTAATATTGTTCTTAACAATAAATAGTTTCTTTTCTCAAGCATACTAAGCAACATCTTGCCTCCTTCATATGTTGTTTTTATATGCATCCTTGTGCCTAGGTCTTTCCTTCCCTCCATGGGAAATTCACAGATTTACAAATCCATGATTTTTAGGGGCTTCTAGTGATCCAATTCCACATTTTACACTTGTAAAACTCATCCTTGAGGTAACTCAAACCTATTCACCACTCATGGAGTCATGGTCTGCTATTTTTAACCTAGTTGTTCCATTTGTCTTCCATCATTTAATTTATAAAATGTTTCTCCTTCACATGTGTCAAAATAAAATAGGTAAGTTGGACAAGTCAAATATTTTCCCAACAGTCATCAAATAACTAATTACAATAATAAAATTTTCAAATTCATATTTTCCATAAATGGAAAATAATTTCCAAATCCGTATTTTCCAAAAATGGAAATTTATTTACGAGTTCACTTAGAATTTAATATTCTAATATTTTAGGATATTACAATAGCCTAGTGTGTTTGCGAGGAATTTTTGGAGACTCTTGTCTCAACATCTCTCCTCAATATCTATCCTTTGGAAATACATGAATATGAAATTTCATAAGTTATAGAAACATTAAATGGAAATACTAAATTTATAAGACAAGCATTTAAGCATTTATAACAACTTCAAAGCATCGCAGACATATATTGAAAAAACTAGAACAATTATATTTTTTACAATCATTGACAGACAAAATCACTCACAAAAAATTTACTTAAGACTAAAACAAAAAAAAAATATCACATGGTACATGTTGTTACTATCCTCTTAGATATATGCTCAGAAAAATATTCAAGGGATCATTGATCAAATCCTCGGGGTAGATCTCATCATGACACATGGAACAAATTGCCAAGGATAAATTTTATGGTAAAATATTAATAGACTAAATAGAAACATACAATGGTGGAACCAACAATAGAATATAATGGCAACATACTCAAGGTGGCATTAGAAATGAGATAAAGAGGATGACACCAGCAAAAAAATGATGAGGGAGACACGAGCAAGTAGAACCATAATCCCCAAACACTAACCAAGAAGAGATCTCGAGCAAGATGGAAAATACCAAGAAGAGGGGTCCTAGCCACACAATTAAATAATTAAATAAGTCAAGAGAAGGGATCCAAAGTCAAGGCAACTATCTTTCTTTAGGAAAAAGAAAAGAACAAAACCAAAAACCCACACGACAATTAAGGAGAGCATAACTCAAGCAAGGTTGGTTTCAACACAAAGTCAACAATTAAATTATTCCAAATTCAAGAAGGATAACTTTCTTTAGGTATAGCACAAAAACCAAGAAACCACACAACAATTAAAGGGAGCGTAAGTCAAGAAATGGTGATTTCAAGACAAAGTCAACAATTAAGTTCTTCTTGAATGGAAAAATGTCCACATGATTCTCATGATATTTACTTATAAGATTTTATCATCTCAACATACAAGGAAGATCAATAAAGTGATCATGCTCTTTTAACTACTCCTGGGTCTCATGGACCATCCTGGGAGAGAAAAAAATCACACATTATCTCAACTTGGTACTTAACCAAAAACAAAATAAACCAAAAAACCAAAGGAAGATCAATAATGTGATCATGCTCTTCTTTGGATTTTATTTAGTTTATACATATGTTGTTCTTATATAATTGGACAACCTCGAATTGAATCCCATCCCTTGTTAATAACCAAATATCAATATAGCATGGGAAAACCTCAGAAAAAGTACTCAACGCCTTGAAAAAGAGATAATTTCAGATAATAAGCCTCTTCGAGGGGGAAACCTCCTTTTACCCCACTTAAATGTTCATGTACAAGATGATTTAAAATGAAAATGTCTCCTTGGTATATATAGGAGACTAGGAAGTATAATTACAACTAATGGCCTAAAGCCAACATCAATAAAATAACATTACTAATATAATATTCCCCAATTAAGGGGTAATGAGCCAATATTAGGGCTTAACATGCCCCTCCCCTTGAGACAAGTGTTGTTTTCAATGCTTGAGTAACTCTAGATGCTTTTGTATGAAAGACTCATCTTCCCAAGTAGAATCTTCAGCCGATAGTTTCCTCCATTTAATGAGATATTCTGAAATGGATCTATTCCTTAGCTGACGAATTCTTGTGTCAGTGATGGCTTTAGGCTCCAATATGATTTTTCCTTCCTCATCAAGTTCTGGCAATACAGTTTGAACTAGGATCTTGTCATCTATAACCTTCTTTAAGCATGAAACATGGAAAACTGGGTGTACTCGTGAAAATGCAGGCAACTCCAATTTGTATGCCATAGTACCAATCTTTTGCAACACCTTATAAGGGCCATAGTACTTTGGTGATAATTTATTATCCTTC
>ML779429.1:512279-559587 GCA_009831015.1 Picea engelmannii
ATAATTTCAGATAATAAGCCTCTTTGAGGGGGCAACCTCCTTTTACCCCACTTAAATGTTCAAGTACAAGATGATTCAAAATGAAAATGTCTCCTTGGTATATATAGGAGACTAGGAGGTATAATTACAACTAATGGCCTAAACGACATAAATAAAATAACATTACTAATATAATATGCCCCAATTAAGTGGTAATGATCCAATATTAGGGCTCAACATCCTTGTACATGGACAGGTCCAAATTTGACCCTGTCATCCCATCTGATAAACATATTATATCTCTATTTGTTTGTGTCTGATATGGTATAGGTGTTGTTGTGTCATTTGTTTTACTCTATTGTGTGTGCATCCTATTGTGTTCATAAATTATTAATTTATAGGAGGTTTGGGCCTGTCCTTGTACATGGACAGGGCCATATTTGGCCATGTCCATGTACAAGGACATGCCTGAATTCGAGCCTATCCATGTATATGGACATGGCAAAAAATTTTCCTATTCATGTCCAGGGATAGGCCCAAATACAGGCCTGTCCCTGTACATGGACAAGTCAAATTTGACCTTATTATCACATCTGAAAAACATATGATACCTCTACATATCTATATTATATGGTCTGGGTGTTGTTGTGCTTGTGTTTTTACTCTATTGTGTCTACATCTTATTGTGTTCATAAATTATTAATTTTTAGGAGGTCTGGGCTTGTTTCTGTACATGGACAGGGCCATATTCGACCTTGTACATGTAAAAGGATATGCCTGAATTTACAAGTTATGGGGGTTAAAGAAGGACGTCGAACCACCTATCAGTAGGTTGTACCTCTCTTTTCTCAGCAACTCATGGGTTTGTGAGGGTTGTCCCTCTCTTATCAAAAGACTGTGGGTTTGGAAATGGTAACTCTCTTCTCTCAGCCAAAAATTCATCATTTCAACTCCAAATTTAAAAGACACAGAGGTTGGGTTCAACATGTAGACTGGAAGGATATTTGGATGCTAAGGACAACACCTAAATCATCATATTCTAAAAGAGAAGGGACATTGATATGCATTGTCACATTGCAAATTTGTTGGTTGGATTAACAACAACTGGTATTTTAGACTACAAAGTTGTTCGGAGGATGTTTCTCATGTTATACATTGAAAATAACACACATATAAACTCCATCTTGGGTGCCATAACAACCATATAATGATCTATAAATATTGTCTACAAACTGTTTGGGATTATTAATGAATGAAATAAGTCATGTAATTGTGTATCAGTTTAGATATCATTGTTTGTACACATGCCTCATAAGTGTGTTTACAAGATGTCTAAAAGGGACCATTCCAACACATTTATTGTTGCATATTCTTGGACACCTACAACAAGGTTATTACAGGTCAGCAATACAATATATATCAGTTTTTGTTTGTTGAGTTTTACTTCCATTGTAACATATTTAACAGGTCTATCATCAATTCCAATGAATGTATTTGTTGTTGTTATATTAGTTGGCACACATACATCAATTTTTTATACTATACCTATTGTTGTCTCTTGATATTAAATGCAGTAAAATCGTTTTGTGACAAATTCATGTGGACAAATATTAAATACTGAATTATTTGGTCATTAAATGATCTGGGTTTGTCCTTGTACATGGACAAGGAAAAATATGGCCCTATCCATGTATAGGGACATGCCCAAATTCAGGCCTATTTCTGTGCATGTACAATGCCGAGCTGTTTCAAGGACGTTATGGCATGTATAATATGGTCAAGTATAATTCTATCACTAAGCCACTCCATCACTAATTATGTAGGCATGTCTAGTACAACCTTTGAATGGGATTATCTATGCTTACTATTATATATGTTGAGGCCAAGGTGAATAAAAATCTTGAAATGGTTAGGTAGTCATGTCAATTTTATCTCCATGTAAAGATTTAGATGTTGACTAAGTAGCATCCTACCTAGTTATAATTTCACTAGGTTAAGATATAAAGCGTACAACAAAACTAGTAGAAGTTATAGTTCCTAGGAGTTCTCTCTCTCTCTCTCTCTCTCTCTCTCTGTGTATATATATATATATATATATATATATATTAGACTGATCCCACTCTGAACATGATGAGAACTATTAGTTATATCTAGTATTGACACAATAGCATCACATTCTTCTTTAGATAAAGGTAATTACATAACTAACACCATATGATTACTTACATTTGTTGGAACCATTACATGACGGGTAACTATGAAGTAAGGTCTACTTTAAGCTCGATATCTACATGTTTGACACAGACACCCAACCCTCAGGCTGAGGTCTGCTCACAGGATCGTTCAAATCTCCTTGAGCCGAAGTGGCTCTTTCAGATCCCTATCGAAATCCTTCAAGAAATCGATCCACAGGTCCTTATGAATTGAGCCTGCACGAACAAACACCAAGCATCAACCCAAACCTTCTTGTCTATAACAAAGTCACGCCCTTCAGTAAACCAGGGCTTCAGGTTTCACGATTTTTTGATCCCTATTGTCGAGGGTTCCTATCCCTACAACCTATGAAAACTAGAATTGTCGAACTCCGATGCACTCAGGAAAGGTTGACTTCCCAGTGAGCTTCTCACTTCATAGGGGTTTCGAACTTTGTGACTTTGTGAATCTAGATGAAAGGCTCCCAGTCCTTCGACCTCTGAACCCCGAAACATTTAGAAGGTTTGACTCCACCTTTTTAGGAAGACATGCCACCTGTCACCCTTGCAGTCCTCACCTGACATGTGTGCTACGTCTTCACACGAGTTTTCGGCTCTCGCCACTTCGCAACTCTGGCAGTTGGAACTGACTCCTCTCAAACCCTAGACTCCCAAAGTACCTAAATCCTAAACTCCACGTCGATTCCTATCACAACTCATGACTTCGAGAATTTCATTCCACTGTGCTCAACCTCTTATTGTCAGGATCCCCGAAATTCTGAAATGATCTGACGGCTCAGACAAATCACGATCAATGGTGTAGGTTGATTCTAGATCCTAGAGTGATGAGTTCACCTGCCTCTAAATTCCCTGCAAATTCTCTGTATCCTACGATCTTCCCAGCTTCATGAATTCCTTATATAGAATTCGTACCATTCGTTGCTCCTTGACAGCTTCTGCGAAATGACCAAATGTTCTTTCACTTCTAAAATTTACTTCTGCTAGATGACTTTGACCCTTATCTCCCTTCAAATTAGTTTGATCTTATCCACCTGTTGAACACTTCAACAATGTTAACCTTCCTGAGCTTTCACTTGCAACTCAAGCCTTGAAAGAAATCTTATGCACACTCCTTGCATAAATCTATCAAATACTCGAGGGTATTGACCTCTCGACTCTGTGCACTTTCTGCAACAACAGTCTTTCAACTCTCCCCTTTGGTTGATAAGTCATGATCTTTCAACCAGCCTGCGCACAACTTTCATAGCTTCTATGCTTCGCTTGCACTAGTGCTAGAATGGTAACAATGGTAACCCTCTTGAGCTTTCATAGATAAACTCTGACATTCGTCAATGCACTCCTTGCAGACGTTTCTCTACACTCCTTGTAGAAACTCTCACTCAATATGAGAAACAATTGAACCTCATTCTCTTTCTCTCTCTCTCAGAATTCAAACATTCAACATGAAATCATACATGAACAGTATCAAAACAAATGCATAACAGAGAATAAACAACTGTAAGCATACCATTCACCATGTGTAAACATAAAACATTATAACACCATGAATTTTGATTCAAAGCTTCATATATTAATTCAAAGCTCCTGTACATGGACTTCTTCTCTACAAGTCTCTGCTATAGCTCCCTCTTCTCTTCTATGCTAATGATAATATTACAATGATCTAATGATACAATGATACAAATATGAGGGTGTTTATATCCGTTTTCCCTCCTACTCTCTAAACTGTCTGATCTATAATTTAAATCCACCTACTTTCATTAACTATGCATAAATTCTTTAATGTTCTATAGATTAGATCGAATCGCTCATGATCCATTTACAATATGAAAGTATGCTTCCCTTTAACCATTACATTAATGCCTTGTGTTTCAAAATTCAAAATGGTTCTTTATGAAAACTTGCTCCTTTTCTTCCTCCGTGCGTCCAACTATTTCTTTATCTTAGTCATGCGCTTTGGGCTTTACATGATGCTCCTGCATCATACTCCCTCTCTTAAAAATTCAAATGTACTCCTGTTCATGAGCTCTTGCATGGTCTATCCATGCTTATGAGTTTCTGCTTCATCTTCCCAGCTGGCATCTTCAACTGGATGTCCCTTTCATTTGATCAAGTATTCAAAATACTCTTTTCTTATGGTCTTCCTGCTGACTCTCTTATCAATTATTCTCTCCATCTATGGATTTTCAATGACAGGCATTTGTTTAGTCCATTGAACCTTTGTCTTTTCATCCTCTATTTCTTCTTCTGCAGCTCTGTAAAGGTACAAATATGCAACATTGAATATCGGTGAAATTCCAATCCCATCGGGTAACTCAATCTCATATGCGTTTGCCCCAAATTTCTTCAAGACCTTGCATGGTCCAATATTTTTCATCTTCAACTTGTTGTATGTTCCCCTTGGGAACCTCTCTTTCCTTAGATGTGAAAGAACCAAATCACCAACTTCAAATTGAAGTTCTCGTCGATGTTGATCTGCTCTGCAAATATATTCCTAGCTCGAACTCTGCAATCGCTCCTTAATTCAGGTGTGAATATCTTTCATTGCTTCTACAAAGTCCTCTGCACTAGCACTCCTGAATTCATTCTATTCTGAATCTTTCAATTCAGACACTCCCCTTGGCTGCATTCCATATACAATTTGGAATGGACTCTACGTTGTTCTTTGGTTTATCGAATCATTATAAGAAAATTCTTCCTATGCCAGAATGTGGTCCCACTGGTTGTGGTGTTCAGTCACTAGGCTTCTTAGTAAATCTCCCAAGATTTTTTTCACAACTTCTGTCTACCCATCCATATGAGAATTATATGCTGATCTAAATGACAAACTTGTCCCCAAATTCTTCCGTAAATTCCTCCAGAAATGTCCCACGAACTTGGTATCCCGATATGAAACAATACTCCTTGGCAAGCGATGAAGTCTAACGACCTCTTTGAAAAACAGGTTCGCAATATGTTTTGCATCGCTAGTTTTCTGGCATGGTATAAAATGTGCCATCTTTGAAAATCTGTCGACTACCACAAAGATTGAATCACAACCTCCTTGCCTCCCTGGCAGTCCCAATATGAAATCCATGCTCACTGCGTCCACAGCCTTTCTGATATGGGTAATGGGTGATACAACCATGTATTCTGTCTTTTCCCTTTTGTGTGTTGACAAATTTTGCATCTGTCCACAAATTTCTTAAAATCTTTTCTCATTCTTGGCCGAAAATATGAGCCATTCAATTTCGGGAACGTCTTATCATGACCGAAGTGTTTGGCCAATCCTCCACTGTGTTTTTCCTTCAATATGTTCTCCCTCATGGAGCATTTTGGAATATATAACTGATTGCCTCTAAATAATTATCCATCTTGGATCATATATTTAGTCCAATGGATTTTTTCCTTGAGAATTAGATTCTTAGATGCCTCATATGCTTCCTTAAAATCTAGATCATCTCTGTACATTTGTTTGAGGTTATCAAAACCCAAAGTTTTGACTCTGAATTCCTGCATAAGAAAACATTTTCTGCTCAAAGCATCAACAACTTTTTTAGCAGTTCCAGAAATATGCTTAGTCACAAAAGTAAAATTCTGCATTTATTCAACCCATTTTCCATGCTTTTGGTTCAACTTGTCCCATTGAGTCATGAATTCCAAAGCATGATTGTCGTTGTACAAAACAAACTCTTTAGGAACCAAATAATGTCTCCATTTCTTCAGTGCTTGTATGACAACATAAAATTATTTTTCATATGTGGGGTACTTAATATTTGCTTCATTGAACTTCTTTCTGAAGTATGCAATCGGCCTATCATGTTGTCTCAATACCACTCCAATTGCAAATCCACTCACGTCACACTTGACCCGAAATGTCTTGCTGAAATCTAGCAAAACCAAAATTGGTTGCTCCATGATCTTCTTCTTCAGCAACTTGAAACAATTCTCTTCTTCCTCTGTCCAGTGAAAAGATTTATGTCTTTTCTTCATTGTATCCATCATTGGTGTGCTAATCCCACTAAAATTTCGAATGAATTTTCTGTAGAAACTAGTTAAACCATGGAATCTTCGAACTCCAAGCACATTCTTCGGCGATGGACAATTCTTGATTGCTTCTACCTTTTCCAGATCCATCTTCAACTCATTTGCAGATATAAAAGAAACCAAGTAAACAAGTTTCGTCCTCATAAATGATGATTTCTTCATATTTATCAGCAATTTCTCTTGCTGTAACCTTCTCATCACTGTAGCTAAATGATTTAAGTATTCTACTTCTATATTGCTAAAATTCAATATATCGTCAAGATATACGTTGATGAATTTCCCGATGAACTCCTTCAGGACTTCATTCATCAATCTCATGAATGTACTAGGCACATTTATTAAGACAAATGGCATAACAATCCATTCATACAGCCCTTCATTCGTCTTAAATGCTGTCTTCCACTCATCGCCTTCTCTCATACAAATTTGATGATATCCTCTTTTCAAATCAATCTTTGAAAAAAAATATGCTCCACTCAAGCAATCCATCAAATCATCCATCCTTGGCAAAGGAAATCTATATCTGATGGTAATCTTGTTGATTTCCCTCGAGTTTGTGCACATCCTCCAGCCTCCATATTTCTTTGGGCTGGGCACTATTGGAACAACACATGGACTCAAGATTTCTCAAATCAACCCTTTGTCCATTAAGTCCTAGACTTGTCTCTTGACCTCTTCATTCCCCTGTGGCGTCAATCTGTATGTTGCATTGTTTGGTAAACTAGATCCAGGTATAACATCGATGTGATGACTTATACTTCTGATCGGTGGCAACAAACAAGGTAGTTCATCCACTGCTATATTAACAAACTCTTCCAACAACTTCTGGATGTCTTTTGGTAAATCATCCACTCTTGTACCAGTCAAAACAATTTTAGGTTTTCTTACCACAATAAATTGTGTGTCTTCCTTCTTCTTAACCTCCTTAAGAAGTTCCTTCCCACTCATGAGAAGTACAATGTTTCTCACTTATGGTCTCACCTCTTTATCCTTAATTGGCAACAACATGTGAGTTCTCCCATTCTTCTCCAGGGTGTATGTGTTCTTTCTCCCATCATGAACCATATTTCTATCATATTTCCATGGTCTACCCAACAATATATGATAGACATCCATGGGAATGACATCACATGATATTTCATCCTTATATCCTCCTATTTCAAATTCAACTAAACATTTTTTAGTGACATTTACCTGATGTCCTTTTTGTAGCCATGAAACTCTATATGGACTTGGATGTATGATAGTCTCCAGCTCCATCTTTTCTACCATCTCTGTAGAAATGAGATTGTATGTGTTACCACTGTCCACTATAACTTTGCATACCCTGTCTTTGGTCTTGCAAGCAGTCTGAAACAGATTGTTTCTTTGGGTTGGGTTCTCTGCCTCCTTCTCTGGCATTAAGAGAGTTTTCCTCATCATTAAATATCTTCCTCCCTTAACATCTTCTTCCTCAACATTCCTCCTCTGAGCTTCGTAAATGTGAGTTTCACCACCTTCTTTCTTTCTGTCTGGACATTCATAATATTTATGTCCATTTTTCCCGTAGACAAAACATTTTGCTTCACCTCCTTGGCCTCTTCCTCTTCCTCTAGCTCGAGGAAAAGTTTTTCTATCAGCATAATTCTCTCTCTGTGAGCTTCCTCCTCTCTCATGTTGAGTTTGAGGTTTCTTCCCCTCTTCTTGAGGTTTCTTAGCTCTGTCTTGGGCAATTGTCTTGCCTCTGGCTTGAATTCTGCCTCAACCTCTTTGACCTTGCTTTCAGCTCATCTTTTCTTCATATTTTAGAGCCATCTGATAAGCATATTCTACAGTCCGAATGATCATCATTTTAATATCATATTGGATGTCATATCGTAGACCATTCATGTACCTGTAAACATTTTCATCATCTCTTTCCCGATGACCTGCTCTGATGTTTAGTTTATAGAATTCTTCAATGTACTCTTTCACTGTCATCAGCTTCTATCTCATGCTCTGCATCCTCTGAAACAGAGTGATTTGATAATCCTTGGGTATGAATTTGGCTTTCATCTTCGGAACCATTCTATACCAAATCTTGATTTTCTGCTTGCCTTTGCAATGTCTGTCAGCCTGTAGTTCATCCCACCATAATGCTTCATTCCCTTTAAGTCTTGTGATATCATGTTTGACTTTTCTATCTTCCTCGACATCGTCATAGTCGAATTACTTATCAAGAGCTCTAATCCAATCTAGAATCTCTTCAACATCCATGTTTCCCTCATACATGGGAATTTCCATCTTTTCTCTAGCACCTATCCTTGCGACAACCCTGAATAGGTGTTCATATACAACATCATCGACTGTGAATTATTCTCCATGTCCAGCTTCATTTTCACTGTCAGCCTCACTGATATCCCCAGTGTCAACTGTGAGCCTCTGTGTTATCTTCATGGCATCAAGCCTGGCACGTAATGCGTGCATTTCCCTTTCCACTATTAGATCGGGCATTGGCATGGGCCTATCTCTTATTCTCGGTGGCATGGATGAGAAATTCTCCTCTTATCTCTCCTATAGAAAACAAATAAATTGTTCTGGGCTCTGATACCAAATAATGTAGACCCCCAACCCTGAGGCTGAGGTCCGCCCACAGGATTGTTCAAATCTCCTTAAGCCGAAGTATCTCTTTCATATCCCTATCGGAATCCTTCAACAAATCGATCCATAAGTCCTTATGAATTGAGCCTGCATGAAAAAACACCAGGCATCAACCCAAACCTCCTTGTCTACAAAAAAGTCACGCCCTTCTCTAAACCGGGGCTTTGGGTTTCTCAATTTTGCGATCCCTATTGTCGAGGGTTCTTGTCCCTACAACATTCGAAAACCTGAATTTTCGAACTACGATG
Source organism: Picea engelmannii (assembly GCA_009831015.1). Taxonomy (NCBI): domain Eukaryota; kingdom Viridiplantae; phylum Streptophyta; class Pinopsida; order Pinales; family Pinaceae; genus Picea; species Picea engelmannii. The sequence continues at coordinate 521,365 of ML779429.1, forward strand.
CACTCAACAAAGGTTGACTTCCAAACGAGATCCTCACTTCATTGGGGTTTCATACTTTGCGACTTCGTGAATCCAAATGCAGGGCTCACAGTCCTTCGACCTCCGAACCCCGAAATGGTCAACAAGGTTTGACTCCACCTTTTTACGAAGACACACCACCTGTCACCCTTGTAGTCCCCATCTGACAGATGCACTATGTCTTCACACAAGCTCTTGGCTCTCTCCACTTCTCAACTCTGGCAGTTGGAACTGACTGCTCTCAAACCCTGAACTCCCAAAGTACCGAAATCCTTAACTCCATGTCGATTCCTATCGGAACTCCCGACTTTGGGACTTTCATTCCACTATGCTCAACCTCTTGTCATCAGGATCCCTAAAATGCAAAAATGATCTGACGGATCAGACAGATCATGATCAATGGTCCACGTTGATTCTAGATCCTAGAGTGATGATTTCACATCCCTCTAACTACCCTACAACTTCTCTAGATCCTACGATCTTCGCAGCTTCATGAATTCCTCACAGAGAATTCAGACTGTTTATTTCTCCTCGACAACTTCTGCAAAATGACCAAATGTTCTTTCACTTTTGAAATTTACTTCTGCTAGATGACTTCGACCCTTATCTCCCTTCGAAGTAATTTGATCTTGTCTTCCCATTGAACACTTCAACAATGCTAACCTTCCTAAACTTTCACTTGAAACTCAAGCCTTGAAAGAACTTTTGTGCACACTCCTTGTAGAAATCTATCAAATACTATGGGGTATTGACCTGTCGACCCTGTGCACTTTATGCAACAACATTCTTTCAACTCTCCCCTTTGGTTGATAAGTTCTGATCTTTCAACCAACCTGCACACACCTTGCATGACTTTTGTGCTTCGCTTGCACTAGTGCTGGAATGAGAACAACGGTAACCCTCCTGATCTTTCAGAGATAAACTCGTCAACACACTCCTTGCGAACATTTCTCTACACTCCTTGCAGAAACTCTGACTCAAGATGAGAAACAATTGAACCTCATTCTCTTTGTCTCTGTCTCAGAATTCAAACATTCAACATGAAATCATACATGCACAGTATAAAAAGAAATGCATAACCAGAGAGAATAAACAATTGTAAGCATACCATTCACCATGTGTAAACATAAAACATTATAACACCATGAATTATGATTCAAAGCTTCATATATTAATTCAAATATCTTGTACATGTACTTCTTCTCTACAACTCTCTGCTACAACTCCCTCTTCTCTTCTGTGCTAATGATAATATTAAAATGATCTAATAATACAATGATGCAAAGATGAGGGTGTCTATATCCATTTTCCCTCCTACTCTCTAAACTGTCCGATCTATAATTTAAATACACCTACTTTCATTAACGATGCATAAATTCCTTAATGTTCTATAGATGAGATCAAATCTCTCATGATCCGTTTACAATATGCAAGTATGCTTCCCTTTAACCATTACATTAATCCCTTGTGTTTGAAAATTCAAAACGGTTCTTTATGAAAATGTGCTCTTTTTCTTCCTCCGTGCATCCAACTATTTCTTTGGCTTAGTCACACGCTTTGGGATTTACACGATGCTCCTACATCAATGTTACTACTTATACCATATGTAATAGCACAAAATAAGAAATACTCGTAACATAATTAACAAAAAGCTAGTGTTCATTAAACTATTAGTAATAAATGATCACTATTACTGTTTTGATCACCTATCCATCACATAGAGGCAGTGTATTAGTAATACTTATGATATTGATTAGCTTATTACACACATTATACAGGATGAACTCCATTGATTTCCATTATTTTGATATGGATTAGTACAAAAATAACTATGAGTACACCTTCCTGATATGAGTCTAATGCATATGATTATGAACTACTGATTACACTGGTTTGAATCTCTCATTGTGTAGTAGCCAATGATATTTCTTCCCATTAATTCCATAACATTCCATACTTTGAATATCATCCTGGTACTAGAACAATGATCACTATAAGGAAGTAAGTCCATTTAATAGGGATACGAATAACCTCTCCCCTATTTGTCGAGTTACAATTAAAGGTTGTTGTATGAGTTATAACATAGGGAATGGAAGAAAATGACATGACTGTTAACTGCAAAGGGTAGTATATAATAAGAGCTAAAGGCAATAGCTTAACCTGTAATACAATGGGAATAGAGCCATTCCATTACTATAATATCACTAATACATGAACAACTTAGCTTAAGGTTCAACAAGGTGATATCATGTAACCTATTTACCATAATCAAGATGTGTTGTGATATTAATCTTATCTCGTATTAACTACATGGGATATCATAGGTACATTGATTAGCAATAGACATACTTACCATAATAAGATGCATGTAAGCATGGAATAGAGTATTACTAGAAAGAAATGGCACTAAGTATAAACACCTACATTACACTTGTATGTTATTCCAATGCTTGTGTCATAAGTTGTTACCCTTATTTTCACCTATCACCATTATCAAGTAGTGTGTATATTCCCCTTATTTTCCTAATCAAGATTGTGGAATATTGATAAGTAGTATGTGTTCATTACAAATAGCTTAGGTATTACTTCAATATCATCTTGGTTATCGTATACAGTAAGCATTACTTAGTGTTATATATGGTTTATATGTAAGTTCAAGTTCAAGCCTATGATACTAGCTCTATGGGTATAATCAATATGGATCCATACATTATGCATATCACTTAGCTGTATCAATATAGTTAAACATGATATCTCAAAGATAAAGGCTATATCTAAGCTATTCACATACATCACATGTGTTCAGTTTCAATACTATAATTCCAGTCAAAGTTGATCGACACTAATATAGAAGTAATACGTATGTAACTATAATGAAATCCCAATAATCTTTCCCTATTTTATAGATATATTCATACCTTTATTACACATCGAACAATGGGAAATAAATATCATACCAATCATTACTAAGGATACAATCAAACAACATAATAAATAGGATATCATAACCACTCTACTATGAATAACTTGATTATGGTTGAAAGCTAAATGTTTACAAGATAATAGGATAAGATGAAAGAGTAATGGTATTTAGACTGATAAGATAGCTATCATATTTGTTATGATTAAAGGTAAGAAAGATACATATTCAAGTATGATGTAGAGTGATATTGGTCTATCTCATCTACTGTTGGATCATCACTATTTACATAATAAGTAACATTGATTACATTTGTTGTATCTCTACGTTCTATTGGTCTAATTAGTTTCTTCCACTAATACACGAGCTTAGGCTTAGTATAAATCTTGGTTCAATACTATAATCATATTGATATGTCATGTTCTCACTATTACACATATTCAGGCTTGTAAATCCATTGATATCGTATAAGGATTCACATTCTTCTTAGTTATAAATATCCCTAATAAATAAGAGATCAATATTACAGACCCTTACGACTCAACATGATAAGGATATACAACCTTTATGTATGGTTAATGTGACTAGTATTGACCTATGTTTAGATTTAACATAGTAACCCTTTAAGGAGTACTAGTATTCTTCATATTTAATACTACTGAATGGTAATAGTTATGGAAACAAGATTCAACCTTGTCACAACAGAGCTCATATCTCTTATCCTTGTTGATCTCTTTGATTTTCCTCATATATGCACTATTCATTTCCTTATATTCCCATATCTATGATATGCTCATACAATAAAGCTTCACACAGTATGTAGCAAATAAGGCAAAGATAATACCATGCAATCTGTAACTAGTATCACTGCCATATTAATGTAAATATAAAGGGTAATAGATCACCATAGCTAATGTATAGAGGTTAAGCAAGATGTTGGATAACTAGTAGTAACCCATATAAGCTAGGTGATGTCCGTAATAGGTTACTCATATTAATATGATGCAAGCTATTGAAAAAAAGGTATATCACTATCTATGCATCTTTGAACACCATGTATAAGCTAGTCTTGTAATAGTGGATCATAAATAACTACATTTTCAATAGGGAATGTAGATTGCATTAAGTAGTGTAAGTATTGATGATGAATCCTATCATGCTTTATTACGTAAACATTGTAACTAATGGTATTGATTACAACTTCATAACTAACTATACCTAGTGTAATGATTCCACTTATTATGTAAATTACATGGATCTCTATTATGTGTAAGATCATTGTTACTAGTGTTCTATTTTGTAACTATACAGTAAGTGTGTTTGTTGTTTACTTCTTAGAGATAGTGTGCTCATTTATAATAGATCTTGTATGATAGTAAGAGTTAAATAAATGGTGTTAATACTGATAAGAGTAATATTCAAGCTCATTCTACATTGATTACTTATCTTAATATTGATATCATAGTAGTAAGGACATAGTTATGGAGATATCTGAAAGCTCATAGTATAACAAGTATAGGTAATAGAAGTTGAAACCCGTGCTATCATATTAGATGTTCTAAGCTTCTATAAGGTGAAAAACAGAACATATCATGTTTTAATAAAGTGTAATTTGAACTATCATTTTTCAGGATTGTGTCTGTAAATGGACAGGGTTGAATATGGCCCTCTCCATGTATATAGACATTCCCAAATTTGGGCCTCTCCCTAGACATGGAAAAGGTCGAATATGGCTCTGTCCATGTATAGGGACATGCTCGAATTCGAGCATGTCCCTGTACAAGGACATAGCCATATTCAGACATGTCCATGTATAGTGACATGCTTGAATTTAGGCATATCCTTGTACATGGACAGGGCTAAATACGGCCCTGTCAAAACTCTAAATTCGCAAAAATTAAAACTAAATTATTAAAATGAAAATTATAACAGAAACTAAAACTAAAACTAAAATATTAAAACACTCATTAAAACACGTATCAAGTTTAATAACTCTTCATAAATCTTGTTCATTTCACTTTTTTCCTAACTCTTCATAACTCTAAAAAATTAAAATACGTATCAAGTTTACTAAAAAATTAAAACACATATCATGTTTAATAACTATTCATAACTCTTGTTCATTTCATTTTTTTCCTTTTAATTATTCATTTTATAATAGTTCAAATTGCAATAGTCATAATAAGTAAAACATGAAGTGTAATTTGAACTATTCATTTTTTGTTTTAATAATTTAGTTTAAATTTTCAAAAATTTAGATTTTTGAAATGGTCATATTTGGCCTTGTCCATGTATAGGGACATACCTGAATTTGGGCATGTCCCTTTACATAAACATGGCTGAATTCAGGCCTCTCCCTGTACATGGACATGGCTGAATATGGCATTGTCCATGTGCAGGGACATGCCCAAATTCGAGCATGTCCCTGTACAAGGACAAATCCATATTCGACCCTGTCCATGTACAGGGATAGGCCCAGATTCAATCCTCTACCTGTACATGGATAGGGTCAAATACGACCCTGTTAAAACTCTAAAGTTTCCAAAATAGAAATGAAATTATTAAAACAGAAACTAAACTAAAATTAAAGAAAAAAAAAAAAAACTAACATTAATACTAAAACTAAAACTAAAACTAAAATATTAAAAAGAAACTAAAAATAAATCTAAAATTTCAAACTTAAATGAATGCCAGCAGCTCCATTGTCTTCCCTTCCGCAATGAAAACATCCAGAAGAAGCAACAACGTCTCCCTACCTGCAGCTGCAATGTCCTCTTGCAGCTAGAATGTCTGTTCATCCACAACATTCACAGTTTTCATGACATCCATAGAGTTCACAATGTTCACAACATCAACAATTCGTAAAATCTGTTACATGAGTGATTTGTGGCTAATATATAATATTTCAGCCGAAAAAATATTTCGGAAAGTGTATTTTGGTCGGAATATCTTTCAGCCAAAAAGATGTCACAGAATGAAAAAATCCATCCAGCTAAAATTGTACATGAAAATTGAGGGAGTCATCATGGTAATGTTCGATTTGACGTTCCAAGGTTCTACTGAAAAAATAGGACTTTCGGCCGAAAGAATATTAGCTCAGCCAAAAAAAGAGCTTTCAAAATTTTTGAGACCTGATTGTCACAAAAGTGTTACCCACTGATGCAGGAGCATCTACGACTCATCAAGCGAGCCAGCGCGTGGAGTAAAGAACATACAACTGGACAGTGCCAGCACATATATTTTTGAAATACTTTGGAAAGATTGTTGCGCCGCCATTTAAATGAAGGCATTCAAAGCTGAGCGCACTTGTATTGTAATATAGATAGGAAGGCATTTAATAGTTTTAATGTTGTTAGATAGGAATTAACTGTAGATTAGACAGTTTTGATTTCGAGAGGGAAAACGGAATATAGGCACCCTCCTTTGTAACATTGTATTATTATCCAGCATTAGCATTGAGAAAAAAAGGAAAAACAGAGCAGAGAGCTTGTGAAGAAACCCCATGTACAGATATTGAATTAATAGGAAGGCTTTGATTCAATTTCATGGGTGTGTTTGATCTCTGGGTGTTGTTGATATTATGTTGTTGTATACTTGCTTCTTTTTATGCTTATCTTCTATATGCTGCTTATGTGATTGCATATCAGGTTCGTAACCTGAGAGAATGAGGGAATAAATTTCAATTGTTTCACTGTTCGAACCAGGAGATTCCTGCATAGAGTGCAGTCGAATTCCTCCGCATAGAGTGCGTTGAGGAGGTTCAATAGTGAAGCTCTTATTCTCGTCGATCAAAATCGTGTTGGGTTATTCGAGCCGTGCAGGTGAGGTGCAGGTCGGGTTGAAGTCTCAGTAGCAAGCCTGAGAAAAGAAAGGCCGGGGTCGCTGTGACAGTGAAAGCGCAGAATTGGGAAGACTTCAAGCATTGTTGAGAGTGATTGAAGGTTGAGCACAGGGAGTGCACGCAAACACTCTGGAGGAGTCCGAGTTAGTAAAATCTCGGGAGGGATAGTATCTTTGCTTCAGTTGCACAGGATGAAGCTGGTGAAGCGGGGAACTCTTCAAGAGGAAGAGAATCGACGACTTGAAATTGTTGAGGAGAGTCACGAAATCCTGTAGACCGTCAGATCGCGGAGGAGTTGCGAGGGGGATAACTCGCAGGCATACTAGAGAATCCGGTTGCCATCGAACATCGGCATATCGGGGTTGGTAAGTGAAAGAGTTGCATGCACGTTGAAATCGCAAGTTGCGATTCCCCGATTTGATCGGAGCCGTCGATCGTCGGAGGGACAGGTGGCACGAGATCCCGAGGAGTCGGGACTCGGCGCTTCGACGTTTTCGAAGTCGAAGGGAGCACGGAGAAACAACAAAGCTCCGAGTTGTGACGGGTCCCACGGAGACAGAGTGGAGGACAACACGTGGCATCGCACATCGACGTTTGGGGTTTTGAAAGGTAAGAAAATCACCACCTTTCATCTATCGATTTCCCGATAGGGAAATCCCCGATACATAGAAGTGTTGACCATTGACATCGGGGATCAGGATTCGGAGCTTCATATTGCACGGGAGGTCTACACAAGGTTCGCGAGTCCACGAAACCCAATTTCCCGACTGGTGAAAGGGAGATCGCCGAGAAGAGCACTGTGGGTAAAATACTTCCGAGGGAGTCTGAAGGGTTGTTAACTCTTCAGGCCGCATTGTTGAAGGTCCTGGTGAGGGCGACCATGTCATCGAGGGCAGGTTGCATCAGAGTGGTATCAGAGCCATAAGATCTTGTCTGTATATTTCAGGCAAGAGGAGTGAAGGAGGAAAGGAAAGCACTCTGATACTCATGACTTGCGTCAGAGTGGTATCGGAGCGGGAGTGTCTTTGTTTTCTGAAGCAGAGACAGAAGAGACATAATGCTGCCCAAAAGAGAAAGGCAGTAACCTAATCGTGAGGACAGGGATTCCCAAAGAAGGGGAAGGCCAGTAGGTAATGTTGATATGGAACGAGAGGTGAGAGATCTCCGAGCTAGGCTTGAAGAAATGGAGACCACCCAAAGATGTGGTGTTGGTGCAGCAAAGTTCAGTGACTCCGAGGTAGAAGAGGAGGCTGGACGCAATGCAGAGGAAGTCTCAGCAGAAGATGCTTCAACCGAGAGGTTGATCAGAGCCATTTCGAGGATGAGCTTGAAGACAAAGATGGACATTCCCGTCTATGAGGGAAGTCTAAACGTAGAGGAGTTGCTGGATTGGATCCGAGCACTCGACACCTATTTCGATTACAAAGACATCGAAGAGGACAAGAAGGTAAGGCATGTCGTCACGAAGCTGAAGGGACATGCAGCCTTATGGTGGGATGAGCTGCAAGCAGACAGATGTTCCAAAGGAAAACAGAAGATCAAAAGCTGGGATCGGATGATCGCCAAGATGAAGGTGAAGTTCATTCCGAGGGATTACTAGATCACTTTGTTCAGGCACATGCAGAACCTGAGATAGAAGATGATGACGGTGAAAGAGTACACCGAGGAATTTTACAGGCTCAACATTCGAGCTGGTCATCGGGAGAGTGATGACGAAAAGGTAGCGAGATACCTAAATGGTCTTAGGTATGACATTCAGGATGAATTAAGCATGGTCACCATCCGAACAGTTGAGGATGCGTACCAGATGGCTCTAAAAGCCGAACAGAAGCTGAGCCGCAAGCAGGGATAGCGAGGGCGAGGCAGAAGCTAGCCAAGAGGCAAAGCGGTTGCCCAGAAAGAATTTCAGAAGCCCAAGGAGGAATGGAAGAGGCCTCAGGGTAGAGTTGAGAGAGGTGGAACCTCACAGCAGAGGCAGTAATATGCTGAGCCGAGGAGGCCGCATACTAAGAAAGGTGGCGTATATGCTGACGCCAACGTGATTCCTCGTACCCGAGGTAGAGGAAGAGGTCGTGGAGGAATTGTCACATGTTTTACATGTGGAAAGGTCGGACACAAAGACGTTGACTGTCCAGACAGGAAGCCGGACAGGAGTGAAGCTCACATCACAGAGGCGCGAAGGCGTGATGATGAGAATGAAGATGAAGACAGTGGGAGGTTGCTGGGAATGCATAAGGTCCTTTTGAAACATGAGAAAGAGGAGGTGAATAGATCAGTGCAAAGGAGCAGACTGTTCCGAGCGGCTTGTACAGCCAAGGACAAAAAATGCAAAGTCATTGTTGACAGCGGAAGCACGGATAATCTCGTTTCGACCGAGATGGTGGAGAAATTAGGGCTGGAGAGGACTAAGCACCCGAGTCCATATAAAGTCTCGTGGTTACAGAAAGGACACTGGGTAAGTGTCACTAAACAATGCTTAGTTAAATTTAAAATTGGGAATTATCACGATGAGATTTTGTGTGACGTCATTCCCATGGACATATGCCACGTATTGCTGGGTAGACCATGGCAGTATGACCAAAATGTTGTTCATGATGGGAGGATGAACACATACACTCTGGAGAAGAATGGGAGAACCCATAGACTGCTTCCAATAAAGGATAAAGAAGTGAAGCCGGAAGTGAGCAGTACGATACTTCTCATGAGTGGAAAAGAACTTCTCACAGAGATGGAGAAGGATGAGGATCCACAATTCTTTGTTGTCAGGAAGCCGAGAATTGTCCTGACAAGCACAAGAGTGGACGACTTGCCAGAGGAGATTCAGGAACTGCTGGGAGAGTTCGTTGACATCATCGTGGACGAACTACCTTGTTCGTTGCCACCAGTGAGGAGTGTGAGTCACCACATTGACCTCATACCTGGAGCAAGTTTACCGAACAAGGCAGCGTACAGGTTGACGCCTCAGGAGAATGAGGAAGTCAAAAGGAAGGTACAGGATGTGCAGGACAAGGGACTAGTGAGAGAGAGTCTTAGTCCATGTGCTATTCCGACAGTACTGAGTCCGAAGAAGGATGGAGGCTGGAGGATGTGTACAGACTCCAGGGCGATAAATAAAATTACCATCAGGTACAGATTTCCATTGCCGAGAATGGACGACTTGATGGATTGCCTGAGCAGGGCAAATTATTTTTCAAATATAGATCTCAAGAGCGGATATCATCAGATCCGGATGAGAGAGGGAGATGAATGGAAAACAACATTCAAGACAAACGAGGGTTTGTACGAATGGCTGGTCATGCCATTTGGGCTGACAAACGTGCCAAGGAGGGATAGTATCTTTGCTTCAGTTTCACAGGACGAAGCTGGTGAAGCGGGGAACTCTTCAAGAGGAAGAGAATCGATGACTTGAAATTGTTGAGGAGAGTCGCGAAATCCTGCAGACCGTCAGATCGCGGAGGAGTTGTGAGGGGGCTAACTCGCAGGCATACTAGAGAATCCGGTTGCCATCGAACATCGGTATATCGGGGTTGGTAAGTGCAAGAGTTGCATGCATGTCGAAATCACGAGTTGTGATTCCCCGATTTGATCGGAGCCGTCAATCGTCGGAGGGACAGGTGGCACGAGATCCCGAGGAGTCGGGACTCGGCGCTTCGTCATTTTCGAAGTCGAAGGGAGCATGGAGAAACAGTGAAGCCCCGATTTGCGACGGGTCCCACGGAGACAGAGTGGAGGACAGCACGTGGCATCGCACATCGGCGTTCGGGGTTTTGAAAGGTAAGAAAATCACCACGTTTCATCTGCCGATTTCCCGATGGGGAAATCCCCGATACATAGAAGTGTTGACCGTTGACATTGGGGATCGAGATTCGGAGCTTCATATTGCACGGGAGGTGTACACAAGGTTCGCGAGTCCGCGAAACCCGATTTCCCGACTGGTGAAAGGGATATCGCCGAGAAGAGCACTGTGGGTAAAAGACTTCCGAGGGAGTCTGAAGGGTTGTTAACTCTTCGGGCCGCGTTGTTGAAGGTCCTGGTGAGGGTGACCGTGTCGTCGAGGGCAGGTTGCATCACCCACCTTCATGAATTTACCCAGGGATGGATGTCCATATGGGTATTGAAGGAACAAATTCAAATGGACATGGAGAAGGAAAGGATGAAAGGATGAACTTGGTGGATAAAAATTTGCAAAAGGATGTCCAAATTCATAAGGATGATACTGAAAAGCTTAAGAACTCCAAGGACAAGAAGGAATACTTCAACATAAATTCAATGCAGAGCTTGGACATTATAGAAAATAAGATAGATAAGGAGAATGGCTCAAGCAAAATAGGAAGTCGCAGGTATCCTTATGAGAAAGGAAGAACAAGAAGTATTAGTATAAATCACCATAACTACCAAATACATTCCAATAGGAGATCACATAATATCTCAAGTCCATCCCCTGTCAGGAAGCATAAAAAGAGGGATTGGGTTGATGAGATATAAGGACAAATGAACAAAATCAAACCTCCTATATTTGAGACCGGTCACAAGAAGGATGAAGATGAAGAGACATGGTTGTTGGGCATGAGAAATTATTTTCAATTACATAACTACTCTTCTCACGTAGAAGGAATAATTTCTATCTATCAACTAAAGGGAAAGGAATCCATGTGGTGGGATCAACTTGTGCCGGTGCATTACATTAAAGAGAAAAATGTTATTTGGAAGAAATTGAAGAAGTATTTTGAAAAGAAATACTTGACTAAGAGATACTATGACAAGAAAATGAAAGAGTTTGTAATATCCCCAAAAATAAATTGTTATTAAAGTCTGTATGCACTTAGGAATTTATTTCCGTTTTTGGCAAATTCAAATTTGGAAAATTATTGCCATTTATGGAAATTCCAAATTTGGAATTTGGTTAATTGTAATTAATTATTGTGATTGTTGGGAAAATATTTGATTTCGCAAACCAAATCTTTGACTATGACACTTGTAAGAGAAAAATATTTTTTATATTTATTGTTGAGGAACAAATGGAACAACCAGGTTGAAATTAGCTAACCATGACTCCATGAGTGGGGAACAAGCTTGAACTACCTCAGGGATGAATTTTACAAGTGGAAAATCAGGAATTTGGCCATTGGAAGCCCCTAAATATCAAGGATTTATAAAGCTATGGAAATTCCCAAAGGGGGAAAAGACCTAGGCACAAGATGCTTTTGGATATATATCATATGGGAGGAGGTAGGACGTTTCCTAGTATGCTGGGGAAAAGAATATCACTTGCTATTATGAGCATTGTTTATGAGTGTGAGGCAAGGAGAATTTTCTGATATGAAAGAGGACTATAGCTAAGGAGGTCTTTTGGAGTTTTCCATCATGGATTCATGGTCAGGCTAGGGGGTGAACAAAGAAAGTAGATTGGTTCTTATGTTCTATGGTTGGGTGGAACTTGGTTGTTCCATTTGTGGTCCCAACACTTTTTTTAGATATGTACATCTACTTACTCCTTGTTGAATTTGTTTTACTGATTAATAGCTAGTAGAATGAAATGAATTGTAGAATAAGCACTTACAGTTTGATTGTATTCATTGAGTAAAGTTAAAAAAGATATTTTTTCTGTTAGATGTTGATGGAGTTGCATTATGTAAATACATAGGATATGCATCTAAGCTAAATAAAATAGAATTATTACTGTATTAATTGTAACGCTTCCAAGGCATGTGAATATATATGTATAGGTATTCAATTAAGGAATATTGGACGGTTCAAAAATGCTAAATGTAATTCTAGAAGTGAACACAAGATATAAATATATGTATATATATTTCTATAGGTTTAAATATGCAAAGTTGTATTAAATATATAAGAACATCAGATTGTACAAATGCCAAAACGAGACTTAGAATTAATATATAATATAAATCTCTCTCTCTCTCTATATATATATATATATATATATATATAGTTGCTTGTACAAAATTTCAAAACTACTTAAAACATCTAATTACTCATACAGGACAAGATTGTCGACACTTGGACACATGAGAAATTCAAGTAATTTTCCATTGATAAGACTGTACCAAAGGCATAAAAATGTACAGTTCAGTTATGTCACAGTAAACCATAAACAAATGTTTTTTCAAAGTTATACAATCCATATTATAGAGGCTGCTAAGATATGTAACAATATTCGTTGGGTTGAAGAAAAAATTGTACATCCTATTAAACATAAAATACTAAATGATCTGCATAACTAGAGGCTTTGGATCAAAATATTTACAAATAGAGTACCCTGGCTAAGTACCTAGTACCACTGGAAACCTGAATCTAATCCTCCAAACCTAAATATTAAAATCGGAACTCGAATACCTTTTTCAAGCAAGGCGTTGTCCTTGGTCCATTGATTGCGGATGTGTAAGTCATGCAAGGAAACCGAGATGGGTAATTGGTGTCAATAGAGAAGTCAATGAAATCTAAATATGGAGGATTAAGTAATTAAGATAACGAAGGCTTTCCACACAGGATTAACACTTAGCTTGAGGTTGGTGTGGATGCACTTCCCGTTGGTGTGATTGAACAGATCTATCGACATGTCGAAGGGAAGGAGTGGACATTGAAATGACTAATGGGTACCCTCATAGTTAAAATAGGGGTCCCATCATTAGATTTGTAACCGAACAAATTAACTGATTGCGCAGAGTGTAACAAGTAGATAGTACATTGTTAAACATGTAAAAGTATTGCCTAAGCAGAACAATAAAGAACACACAGTATAAACATGTTCCACAAAATTTCCCAATTCGAATCAAGATACTATCCTCATAAGGAACTAAAACCATAGATTTATGATAAAGGAAACACAATCAAGAACAATGTTCAGAATACTTAGAATTCCCTTCTTTATGCTAACAAAGTGAAATTTGACAAGTTAATCATAATTCTAGAATGATAAAGTTGCACAGGGTAGAGCATATCTTAGAGAGGCATTATTTTTCCAGCTCAAATATGTAGACAGGGTTATGGGACACCAAAATCATATTTCTTAAACTAACGAATTTCTGATTGAAAACTCAGAGAAGTTGCACACAATTGTTTTCATGCGTACAGAACTTGAGGCAAATGATATATAAACTTATCAGGGTAAAATACAGACAAAACTTATTGTATACTCACAGAATTGTATCACGATCTTAACGCTTCATCGTATAATTGTGTGGAACATAAATGGGAGAGTTACAGGGTAGATACTAAAGACGTATATTCAGTTAAAGAGAACTCCCTGTACACACAATGGACAATTCTACAAATATATGTCGTGATCCTTTGAAATGAAATTGAATCATAGAAAGAACCAAGATGTTTACCCTCATAATTAAGATATTGGAGACTTAGAACATTCCAACTGAGATACAAAACTGTACATATACCTTCATAAATCCTAGTTTAAAACTCAAAGGAATGAATTTGTAGACTTACACAGCCTAGGTAAAATACGCATTTTCAGACAGATTTGAAACCACTTCATTATCGTAGAGAACGAACTTGCCTTTGAGAAGGGATAAACATGATATGAAGAGTATCCATATTACTATTATAAGGAAGAAAGCATAACTTTCCTATCTAGGGTATAAGATTCAAGAAAACGATGTTTTCTTACAACCAAATAACAAAACAAACAAGGAATTTTACCAAAGCTATGAATATCTCTAAAAGGCCAAGGCCAAGAATTCGTATCTATATCGAGTTGCATGAACATTTAATAACACAGTACGAGAAAGTGATTATACAATAAGTCCAACATTATTTTTTGATAGAACTAGTTCCTGCACTGTTGGACATTCTCACTCCCTTCGATATTATTACAGTCGAGGACTTCCTACGGGATTTTTCATAAATAATATGTCTATTTTAGGGTATAAGGGATTTAGGAACTGATATGGAGATTAAAAGTGGAGCCATGACAAAACCCTAAACATTATCGAGTATTATAGCAACAAATAAGATTCTATCTCAGGCCACAGATGTCAAGACCAATAAAACTATGAGGAATTAGAGGGTGACTAGTGCATATTGTTACATTTTAGAATCACAAAGAGTTCAGATAAAACAACCAAGAAGTTACTTACCTCGCAGAGGGTAGTATCCAACTGGTGGGTGCCTCCTAGTTTCCTTTCTGCCCAGAACAAGCCCAACTCCATGATTTTGGCCATGCTATCGATCTTAGCATCACAGGGTTAGCATTGTAGTGCTTTTGCAAAATAAAAACAACTAAGGGACAAGAATGAAGCAATAGCCTTAGAAACCCTTGGTCGAGCAAATTAATGGTGATAGTTATGAGTTGTACCTGGCCATGTGAATAGAGTGAGGTGACAGAGACACAATGGGTGCAGTGGTTGAGTGAAAGATCAAAGACGTACGTTACAGAACACAATAAATGTCTCGATAAGGGTTTATTTAAGTCCCGACAGTATCATCTTTACATACCTCTTATCAATTTATGGCGAGTGTGATGTGAGTAAGTTTAGGGTTACAACATTAGTCTTTTATTCTCACATGGTTAAGGTTTCACCCTTACATTTCATATTCGTTAGTCCTTGTGACAAGGATTATTTTTAATGGGAGTTTCAAATGACAAGAAACAAAACAACTTTCACCAACTGCATAGTCACAACCGTTTTAAGTATTAACGCATGTACGTACTGGTGAAAAGTTAGAAATAACTATGTTTAATAGAGACATTCCAAATACGACCATGGATTAAATGACACATTATCCTAGGGTTCATTACATATATTTATATGTAATTCCATAGTATGGCTTGTAGTATACTCGCGCGAGAAGGATGGATTTACTATGGTGGATATAATCTTTAGGTACTAGGCTACTCTTTCTCCCTCTTTTTGAGAATATGAATAAGTTAGTCTTGTCTATATAACTTTGCACCTATGTCAAAATGGTAAGTGTAAGTTGTGGAAGATAAAAGAAGTAACAAAATTACTCTGTATTTATAGTTAATGAATGCTTATAAAAAGTATTGAAGGTAAAGAACAACTTTAATGACCCTAATAATTTTTTTTTAATTGATAAATTTGGGGTATATTACAGAGTTCTTTGAACTTAATCTTGGGAGTATGACCATATATGAATATCAAAGAAGATTTTTAGAGATGATGAAGTACGTTTATTTAATCAAGGATGAGATAGTTAAGATTAAGAGTTATTTGAGTGGATTTCCAACATTCATGAGTGACAAGATACAATATGTTGATCTAAAAACATTAGAAGAGACCATAAGGTGAGCTAAATGCCTATATTATCAACATAAAGGGAAGCCAACTTTCCAAAAATATTGGGAATACAAGAATAAATAAAATATTGAATATAGGAATAAGGGAACCAAATGACCATTCTTCAGAAATAATCCTTAGGGACAACCACCTTATAGAGAACCCAGAACGATATAGAGAGGTGGAAAAAGGCCAAGACAACCACCTATTCAATGTTGGGGTTGTAAATGAGATAATATGTTTAGATAATTTCCTCACAAAGGAGAGAAAGTGATGATTGTTCATAATATTTAGCAATATGAAACAATTGAGGACATGGGAAGAAGTGTACCTAGGATATATGCATCACTGGACAACAAGAAAGCAAAGTTTCAGTTACATATGATTGAAGTGGAAGGTAAGATCAACAACCAAACAATTGTTATTTTAATAGATTCAGGAGATAGTCATAGTTATGTATATCTTAAGATGGTGGAAATATTGCATTTTCCAAGAAGCAAGCATGAAAAATATTTGTTGTTCCAACTCGATTCCAGAGCCAAAAGATAAGTTAATGAGATGGTTAAGTCATATCCATTGGAAATGAATGGACTAAGCAGTAGGGAATAATTGAAAATATTTCCTTTAGGTTCTTATGAATATCTAATTGGTATGGATTGGTTGGACCAACACCATGTTATCCTAGACTGTCATAAAAAGGAAGTTACATATTGGGATGGGGAAGGGAACCTAAGACCAATATAGGGAATCCCTAGGGAAATAATTTTCATAGAAATCTTGGCATTGTGACTGAAGGAAAGTTAAAGGAAAGGGTGTCAAATATTTGCATCTCATATGCAAGAGACGCCTAAATCTAAGGTGTCAAATATTGAATATTATGCAATCCTAAAATAATTTGATAATTTATTCAAGGAAATAACAAGATTACCCCCTAAAAGAGACATTGATTTCTCCATCAATCTGATGCCTGGAGTAGCTCCAATGCCCAATACCCCTTACACGATGAGTACACGATAGCTAAAGTAGTTTCAAATGCAACTTGAAGATCTTCTGAAGAAGGGGTACATACGCCTAAGTGTGTCAGCTTGGGGTGCTCCATTATTATTTTTGAAGAAGAAGGATGGATCTTTCAGACTTTGCATGGATTTCAAGAAGTTGAAGAAAGTAACTATAAAGAATAAGTATCCTAGGCCAAGGATTGATGACCTCTTTGATTAGTTGAAGAATGAAAAAATATTATCCAAGGTTGATCTTGAGTCACAATATCATCATGTAAGAATTAAAGAATAATACATCAAAAAGACTACTTTCTAAACAAGGTATGGCCATTATCAATTCACAACACCAGTTGTTTTCACATGTTTAATGAACGATATTTTCAGAGAATACTTAGATAAGTTTGTCATTGTATTTTTAGATGAAATTCTTATATATTCTAAGTCAGAGGAAGAGAATGAACAACACTTGAGGATGTTACTACATGTATTAAGGGAGAATTAGTTGTATTCCAAATTGAGGAAGTGCTCATTTTACTAGAAGCAAATTCTTTATTTGGGACATATCATATCAGAGGAAGGGATATGAGTGGATCCTGAAAATATTGAGGCCATTAGGGGATGGTAAGAACCTAATAATGTGACAAATGTTAGATCGTCCATGGGCCTTGCAGGGTTCTATAGAATATTTATTGTAGGATTCTCAAAGATTGCACACTTGATCACTTCCTTGCAAAATAAGGAAGAAAAGTTTCAGTGGACATTGGAGTGTGAAAAGAGTTTCCAACACTTGAAGCAATTATTAAACAATGCTCCAATACTAAGGATCATTGATCCAAATGAAGATTTCATTGTATGCATCGATGCATGTAAAGAAGGAATTGGTGGATTCCTCAATCAGAATGGTTATGTAGTATGTTATGAATCAAGGAAGTTGAAGGAGCATGAAAGGGACTATGCTACTCATGATTTGGAGTTCGAAGCCATAGTGCATGACTTGAATATGTGTAGGCACTATCTCATGGGGGAAATATTCGATTTAAGAATAGACCATCATGGTTTGAAATATTTATTCGTAGAACCAAATCTAAATGCCATACAAATTAGGAGGTTATAATTTCTTAGTGAATATGACTTTTATATAAATCACATCAAGGGGAAGGAGAACAAGGTGGTTGATGCACTCAGCAGAAAAGTGCATGAGGTGCATGCTACACCCATTACCATGTACCAATCCAATTTGAAATACAAAAACTTAGAGGTTGAAAAAACAGATTTGCAATGTATGGAATTAATGGAAAAATTATAGGTAGGTATTTTGCAGTAGAAAGTTGAAGACTACAAGCTCGGAAACCATGAAATTATCATGTACGGAGGAACAATTAATATACCAAATTTCCAGGAATTGAAAAATTAGATATTGAAATAAATGCACAATTCACCTTATGCTAGGCACCGAGGGTATAAAAAAACTATTGCAACTGTCAAGAGCCAATATTATTGGCCAGTCATGAAGAAGGAAATTGCTGAGTTTATTTCCAAATGTTTGGAGTGTCAAAAGGTCAAGGACGAGCATACACACCCATCTAGTTATTTGCAGCCATTTTCAGAGTGGAAATGGGAAGTGGTAACAATGGACATCATCACCAAGCTGTCCAGAACAAGAAAGAAACATGATTCTATCATGGTAGTCGTGGACAAGCTTACCAAATCTGCCCATTTCATTCTAGTGAATCTCACTCACAAGGAAACCAACATTGTTGATATTTATATGATGTAAGTTACTAGACTACATGGTGTACCCAATACAATTGTGTCTGACAGAGATCCACAATTCATTTCCAACTTTTGGAAAGGATTATTTAAAGGATTTGGAACAAATTTGAATTTCAGCACAACTTATCATCCAAAATCTGATGGAAAAACAAAGAGGGTGAATCAAGTCGTTGAAGATATGTTAAGGATGTATGTGATGGATAAACCATCAAAATGGGAAGAATACCTACACTTGGTAGAGTTTTCTTATAACAATGGGTACCAAGCATCTTTAAATATGAGCCCATTTGAGGCACTTTATGGTAGAAGGTGCAACACAACTATAAGTTGGGACAACCAACATATAGAGCAGTGGTTGGGCTAGATTTTCTCACGGAAATAGAAGAGAAGATGTAAAAACTAAAGTAGAATTTAAAGGTTTCTCAAGAAAGGAAGAAAATCTATGTTGATAAGGGAAGAACGCACAGGGAATTTAAAGTGGGTGATCATGTATTCTTGAAAGTGAAGGCCAATAGAAGTTCCTTGAAGTTGGTAAATTGTTCAAATTTGGAAGATCGTTATTGTGGGTGTTTGAAATCCTAAAGAGGATTGGGACTGTAGAATATATGATTGCATTACCTTCAGTAATGTCTATTCATAATGTATTCCATGTATCATTTCTCAAAAAGTATGTACCTCATGCTAATCATGTTATTGATTGTTATGTCATTCAAGTGGAGCAAGAAGGTTCTTTTCAAGTGCATTCGGTGTGCATACTCGACCGAAAGATCAAGCAGCTCCAGAATCAAGCTATAGAGTTAGTGAAGGTATGATGGACATGGTACGGATCTGAGTATGCAACTTGGGAGAACAAGGATGCTATGTGGTAAGAACACCCACATATTTTTGAGGATTCTTGAAAATTTTGATGGTAGTATGTACATAAGATGCACTGAGGACAATGCATAAATAAGGGGAGGGTAATGTAATACACAAGGACCGAGGCCCATTTGAATTGTAAATATTTTTTATAGGATGGTGAGCTAGGTGATTATAACCTAGAAGGCTTATGTAATGATTAGGCCGGAGATCCTAGATGCTAAAGAAAAATGAGCCTATTTTTGTATATGTAAACAATCATATCATTAATATAATATATATATTTGTGTAGACCAACCACGATAAAAGAGTATGGGGGAAAAAAATCCACTGGGAAGGGAAAGAGAGGGGCTAAGAGCCTATAAATGGGGATAACCTACACATCTTATTGCCAAAGGAATATTATAATATTATTCCTAAATACTATGGTGAGGATAATTATTTTATCCTTAATTCTCATGGGAAAGAGAATGAAACCCAAGTGGAGATAAATAACATCCTTGAGAGCCATGTGCCATCAAGGGAACATGCATATAAGTGTGGGGTAATTTATCCCATTTCACTCTCACAGAGATGGGTGACTCACTCGGCCAGTCATGCACTCAAAAATTCTCTCCATAAGTGGACCTATACATAATTCATGCACTCCTGCAGCCTTCACACACTCATGAGTTACCTGTAACTTTAATGTTATCAACAGTAAAACATATTCCTCTTAGGATGCAGAATGTTCTTGTACCTACCCGAGTCAGTACAACACCTTTCTATTATGAGAAACATATGTTTCATGCCCTGAAATTTGTTGTTTCCATCACCTATGCCTTAACTGAACAGTTTTTTTGTCTTGACCATTAACTATAAATGGTTGATTTAAGCATTGAACTGGACAATCGGGTTGTAAGGTTTGTGGGACTGAAGAAATAGGTTGTTAGGCTCGTGGGATTGAAGAGGCAGTTTGGCATTCTAATGGATTGAAGAGGCAGATTTCCAGAACCATGAGCAACTCTCTATAGGTGAAATAATTGTTGGAAAAGTGATTTCCCAAGGGAGACCAACTACAAGTACATTTTTGTGAGACTTCATGTCCAACCTATTACTGAATCCCTAGAAGAGGAGTGGGGAAGTAGAAGGACTATTGAGAAGATAAGGGGAACACTTCTTGGCGTGGGGGAGGGATGTGGGGAATGAGAGGTTGTAGGTTGTTAGTTTGAGTTGGATCCCAATATGAAACCCTTTGTGTTGTCCATATTGTCTCAACCTAGCTAGGAATCCCTTTACCCGGGTGAAGTTTAGTCCTAGATCAGGGCTGACCCATTGCTGAGAGTTTTGAGAAGCATGGTCTAAGGCTAGAATGATTGTGGAGGGTTTGCATGCAGTTGGTGGTCTTCTATAAAAGATAATTATCAATTGTGTATTAATTTACATTATGTGTATGTCTACATGTGTTATATTGATGGGTATTTCCTATGTATGCTGCATGTACATGTTTATTGTTATTTTCGCATGATTGTATTGGAAGAATGTATTTGTTTCTTTAAAGTTATAAATATATATACAAATGGAATTATTGTTGGTTTTATAGAATGGCATGGCCCCGACCCGGGTGGTTTGTGTGGCATATCCCAGTAGGTTTTAAGTTTGGGTATGTTAAAGGTACATCCATTGGGTTATCCCTGATAAACAAATGGTTCATTTCTTAGGTTGGGTAGGTCAAGAGGAAGAGAGATGGTGGAAAATTCAGGATAGTTTTAGGAGAATATCATTTTCTTGAGAGATTTATGAGATGTGAGTGGACTATGAGAGACCACCCTCTTTTGTGGATTTCTAGCCTCAACTCGAGGTTGACTCACTGTTGTGATTTGGAAAAGTCAGTCTATGGTTGGGTGGAACGTCCATCCCAAGGATATGGTTGCACAATTCTTGCTTAAGAAAAGAGTTTTATATTGTATTGATTTATTTACATGTGTTATCATTGTGCATGAACTCTGTGTGAATGAGAATGAATTATATTCTACTCTAATGAATGGTTTAGTTGTATCTCATGTTGATTATTAGCATGATTCATATGCATAAGTTTTATGGTTATTATTATAGCTAAATATGTTATAAATTGTAGTTGTAGGCTATGGGAAAATGGATAAAAACAATAATAGATGTATCTAGCAGAAGTTTCATGTTATGTGTATTCCACAAATATTGTTTCCTAATGGAAGGCTAGGCATGTTAATAAAAAGGTATCATAGTTGTTGAAGATAATGTTTTTTGCATGGTGTGACCAACTATGATGGTTAGGTATGTTACACTACTCATATTGTTCCAAATCCAACATCTTCTTCCTAGCTTGGTGGCCCTATTCATATTGATAAGACATCCTTATATACACTGCATCACCCCCCAAAAGGCATTCTTTGACAAAAAAACATAATCAAAATACATGGGCCACCCACAACTACAATATTGTGGAGTACTTGGCATAGGCACCATGTGCCATGTCTACACTCGAAGTCCGCCAAAGATTCCCAATGCAACATAAATCCTTGTTGTCTTCCATAGGTGCAGTCGATCCCTCAGAGTCGATTTTGATAACCTTTGATTCTGATCAAGTTCATCATAAGCTCTCCCATCACATTTCTTTCCATATCAAAGTGATAATGATGAGTATAAATATATTTCTCACTGCGATTGATGAAGGAGCCTCAACATGTATTATGTCTATGTCATGTTGGAAGGCCCTCATCTCTTGAATGATCGACACATCTACAAAATTGTTGAAATCATTTGATGGACATATGATCTAGCCCCATGGGATTACCACTACCTTACTCATCAATTTAGGTGGTAATATTGTCTTTGTTATTGTGGAGGTCATCAACGCACCTATTGAGTACAATAATCAATCAGGTGTATTTGGTTCTATGAAATGACTGCAATTGTTTCATCTATCTTTAGGGTCTTATGCATTCCTTATCAAGGGAAAATAGTAACGATCGATCAAATTGTTCTTTGTACTTGTTACATTGGATCCAATGTACCTTTTCTCAATGATACCACATAGTATCACATGATCGTTGGTGATGATATGTTCAAATACTCTTTGTTGATGGGAAAATTTCCTCTCCCCCCACCACCTCCTTGTGACATCCCCAAAAATAAAGTATTTTTTGAAATTTAAATTTGTTGGAAAATAATTCTCTTTTTAGTAAATTCAAATTTGGAAAATTTTTGCCATTTATGGCAATTCCAAATTTCAAATTTAATAATTGTAATTAATTATTATGACTACTGGGCAGAGATATAATTTGACCCAAGTAACTATTTGACTATGAAACTTGTATGAAAACATAATATTTTATATTGATTGCAGGAGGATAAATGGAACAACCATGTTAAAATCAACTGATCATGACTCCATGAGTGGTGAACATGTTGTAACTACCTATGGGTTGATTGTTACAAGTGGAAAATCAGAGATTTGGCCATTAGCAGCCCCTGAAAATCATGGATTTAGAAAGCTGCAAAAATTCCCAAGGGAGGGAAAAAATACCTGGGAAAAAATATTTTTATTGATAAATAGCATATGTGAGGAGGTAGGATGTTGCTAAGTATGCTGGGGAAAAGAGACAATTGATTTTTTTCTTTCTTTTATGAACACTACTGAGTGAGTGTGAGGCAAGAGGAATCTATTGGAATTGAAGGACAATGTTGAGGATGATTTTTTCCAAGTTCACCCTCATGGGTTCATGGTCAGGCTTGGGGGTTAATTGGGCAAGTGATTTTGGTTGTCGTGTTCTTTGGTTGGGAGGAATGTGGTTGTTCCCTTTGTCTTCTCGTGAATTGGTTCAGATCTGTGAAATCTTCTATGTATATGTTCTAAATGATTTTTGTATATATGATATCACGTATCTATTCATGTCAAGTTGAAATAATTTCCATGGGTGGCATCTGTTCATTGTATGAAGTTTATAATCAAAGACCAATTCTGGAACAGTTCCCCCTGAAAACTAAAATTTTAGGCAGAATCCATCCAGGTGTAAATGAACTTAAAGGAATAGATCTGTCTGCAAATGTATGCATATTTCTATATTTGAAATATTAGACTAACCTATTTGTGAATAATTGAAGCTGAGCAAGTCTTTCCACATATTGCTTATATATATATATATATATATATATATATATATATATATATATATATATATATATATATATATATATATATGATATACATCGATATGGTTGTAGTTAGTTCCGTGTATAGTTTTTATTAAACGAAGATCTAATGGTTTCATTAGAAACCACACTTATACAAAGGTTCACTGTCATAGCACTTGAACAAACAAATGATGCCAATAGGTAACCATCTACCTATGGTATAAGGAAAATTATTAAATCGAAGAGTCTGAAACTCTCCTTAAAACCATGTTATAGAACCAAATGAAATTAAATATGTCCGCTTCTCTATTATAAGACAATACAGAAGCAGGATACTCCACGAGAATAAGGTTTCAATGATAATTAGACAGAACCAAATTACATGTTGTTCAATCATTTAACCTTTGCACAAAAAAGAAAAATAAAGGGACCCAATTGTAGGAATACATAGTGTATGAAGTAAGTTATAAATTTGTTTCCTCGAAATATACATGCAAACAACACATTCGATGTTTCGTGATAGTGGGTGATGTCGAATGTGACAACTGCAATTGTATAGTTCACTGCCTAGACTAGCAAATTCAAAAGGGCTTATAGTTCCAACCTGTACAGACCAAAACTCCAATTCGGGACGAGATCCTACTAGTTTAGGCATTTTCCAAAATTATTTACACAATTAATTAACAAGTCAAATTATGAACAGATGGAAAAGAGACATAGGCCAAATAATTACCAATGCTAATGTTATACCTGGAATAAAGTTTGCATGTATATAGTTATAGAACACATAATAATGATGAATGGAAACTAGGAAGTCCTCAGTACAACAAGATACTCCTAGTAGTAATCAAGTCCTTATGTGTGTGTGTGTGTGTGTGTGTGTGTGTATTATGTACGAGGCTATGAAAATATTATAATACTACTATACTTTCATGTAGGGTAAGGAAAAATTAAATTACTGTAAATGCCTGTATAATTAATAGTAAGAAGACTTCTAGAAAATAAATAAAATAACCAGGAAATGATTTAAGTTCTGAAATACAAAACCACTCTTGGAAATGGAGGTGATTATGAAAAAAGTCAGAATAATTAAAAGTGCAGAACTTGTATACTCTTCATAATTATCCATAGTTGAATCAACTCAATATATGATGACTAAGCTACAAAAAGAATGGTGGCCTAGATTTTTGAAAAGAAAAATATACATAACATAGGTGGTATTGAATTTCACCACTATTTTTTTCGCAACTTCGTCTTGAAACACGAGAATGAATGATTAGGGAGTAAGCCCCTTCCAAGTTATAATTACCACTACAACCAGATGCAAGGTTCATGTACCTTTCTAATCTCTATTATATTAACATAATGTAGGGTGTACCCCTAACTAACCAATACTGAAAATTTCAACGAGATTTGTTTATAAGTAATAAAGATGGTACATAGCCTCGATCCTTAGTACCAATGAAATATAAAAAACAATTTTGAGAAATAATGTACTTGGAACTAGATTACCTGTCACGCAGACGATAGGGACCGGCCCTAGAGTCTCATGGAGTTTAAACCCCTGTAAGAAAGATTCACAATTAAAATAATTAGTAAAACATACGAAAATAAAAATAAACGAGAAGCTACAACATAACCATAAATGGAGGCAACGAAAAATTCGAATTATTACTTAACTCATGGTTGGAATATGGAAACTTGTTATTGTTGCGTTCTGGTTGAGTAAATGTCATGATTCGAGGGAATTGGTCCAAGTATTCCTGATGGGTACCTTGCATAAATGGGGTCCCATCATTAGAATGATACCAAGCCACAAATATACTTCTCATAAAGGAAATTCAGCAGTACTAACTTTACAACATATAAACTATGTAAAATATGTGATACAGATAGACACAGTCCCTGTGTAAACATTACTTGAAATTCAGAATCTGTAGCTAAGTGGTTAATGCATCCTGAACCAAATAACCGAGGTATTGTTTTAAGCCAGTTCTAATTAAAGAGATAACCTAGTGCTGAACCCAAAAGGCTTATGAAAATCTAAGAATCGATAAGGACATGATTCCCTTTCAATACCCCAAACCTTATTTAGTAGCCCCTTTTTTCTTCTCTGTTAAAAAAAAAAAAGGGATGTGAACCACCAAAGTCTTTCAAAGGGTATCAGGTGAATGAAATAGGCTTCAAAGAACACAATATTATGTATAAGACTCAGTTATTTATTTATCAAACTGTGAATGTAACAGCCTTCAAAGAACAGAGGATTATGTATAAGACTCAGTTATTTATTTATCGAACCTCAGAGACTCATTTGCGAAAGGCTAGGAAGTCACCAGAGATAACGATAAAGGAAAACCTTAAATTAAATATCTAACAAAAGATACAGAACATCTCATTCCCTGTAGCACCTTCCTTGAATGACCCTATTATTCAATCTTTGTTTCGAGTTAAAATCCTTACTAGGAAGATGAACTTCGTTTCCTGCCACCAATATGCGACCCAAGTCGACAATCTCGCTTGCCGAAGATAGTAATACACAGGTCCATTTAGAGAATCTCACAATGACAAAGGAAGGTCCATTTAAC
This sequence comes from Picea engelmannii, assembly GCA_009831015.1. Classification (NCBI taxonomy): domain Eukaryota; kingdom Viridiplantae; phylum Streptophyta; class Pinopsida; order Pinales; family Pinaceae; genus Picea; species Picea engelmannii. The sequence goes on from ML779429.1 coordinate 547,785, forward strand.
CCTAGGAAGAGACCTTGCAAGAGTAAGTAAATGATGGAAGTACAAAAGATGTTGGCGCCATGTGACGGGGGTCAGGTTGGTGTCTTTTGAATGGCAAGGAATCGGAAAGGGCCATGGAAACTCATGCCTACAGGACCTCCATTAATGGCCATATGCAGAGATTTAATTCTCGCTACAAGTTATACCTTTCCAACCATGCTATGAATCAAATGCACAATTAACTTGACTCCTTTGTGACATGACTAGTTAAGCTACGTTCTCTTAACTACTAACTTGTAGTTTACCTCTTATTAAATGAGATTGTAGTTGGGATCTTATTACCCAAACATAGGTATGAAAGGGACAGGGTTATCTCATTACTAATCACTCTTAGTTGTTAAAGGAACCCTCTTTTGTTCATCCAGCTATACAATAATAGTAAACGCTAGTGGTGTATAGTTCTCAGCCCTTTCTTTTTATGTTAGGTAAATGCATGATCTTAAAAATTATAATACTCATTCTGGTATGTGCAAACAAAAAAATCCCATGTCGAAGGAAAGGATAGGTTTGTAGGTTCTAAACCTAAAACTATATAGATACATTTTATGAATAGAGAAGTAGGGTTGAAACCTTAGATAAGTTCTTGCACTATTATACTGATATAAAAGGGTTATCGCATGAAGAGAAGTACTTAAGTTACCTCGCAATTTTTTTTATTTTTGGCATTTTTGAGGTTTATTACATGTGGTATCAGAGAAAAAGTTACAACACTGGGCCTGAACAGGGCCACATTAATTGCTTAATATATGTTTCGATTTATCTAAAACTAATAAACCTTTATGGTTACAAACAGAAAGCCCTTTCTGTTTTGTGTTAATTATGGCAGATCAGGATGATGCAGAAATTAGGATGGAAGGAAATCCACATCAAAGACCTCCTGGAGATCAAAGACAGAACAATGACAAAAGCTCACCCATGGAGGTGTTGGAAACGATGAGGAATCTTATTGTAGAACTGTAGATTTTCAAAGCTGAAAATGAAAAATTGAAGAAAACACAATAGGATTAGCAAGAGATAAATGAAGTCCTGTTGCGCAGTATAGTGACCAAGAAAATCCCAAAGGACAATAACCATGATGAAGAGGTCAGCAAAAGGGCCTCTAATAACTATGGTCTGAAACAGAAAAAAGAGACAGTTTGTCTGAAGGAACACCTTCAGCTGAAGACAAAACTAAACCAGATAGAAAAAGAAAACAAGCAGATCACCTTGAAGGAGAATTTAAAAAGATTAAACCAACTACCTTTGATGGAGAATCTAGGACAGGAGAAGAAGCAAAGACATGGTTGTTGGACATCAAAAAATACTTCTAGATCTACAACTATTCGAGCAACATGAAGGTTAGAATGGCCATCTATAAGATGAAAGGGAAGGCCATCATTTGGTGGCAATACCTTAAATTGGCTAAGGGCCTAAAGGAGAAATAGTCGGAATGGTCTGACTTTAAGAAGTATTTCAAAAACAAAATACCTTTTTGAAAGCTATTATGAAAGGAAAATGAAATAATTTTACGAATTACGACTTTGACAGATGCTGATGGAGGACCTTATAAATAAATTTCTAGAGCTACTAAGGTACATCCGAGTGGATAAGGTAAAAATCCAGTGATTATTAAGTTGTTTAGCGTAATCCTACAAGGAAAGAATTGAGTTTGAAAACTACAAATCCTTGAGTGAAGTATTCAGGAAAGCACGAATGTGCTATGACCAGTACAAATAGCGGGTAGAGTTTCCTAAAGCCTGGAAGGATAAGAAACAGGATCGAATGAACCAGCGGAAGAAGGGATACCAACCAACTCCTTATCGAAATGGAACAAAAATCTTTTCAAGAAAGGATTTCACTCCCATCATACGAATACACAAGGCATAATTAAACCTCTAAATTTCGGGACAGCTCCCACTATTGGAAGTTTGGTTGTTGTCATTGATGTCAACCCTAGTCATGGGTTTTGGACCATAAGATTGATGAAGGTATTTGGACAGGAAGGAAAATGCACATGAATATACAACACCCATGGATGGATAGTATACATCATGTTGTTTTTGGTGGTATGTGGCATGTCATCTGGATCCTCATGGTTGAGGAGAAATGAATTTTTGAAGATGACAAAGTGAATTGAAGAAGGAAGTACATGTAGGCCTTGAAGATAATTAAAGAAAAGAATTACAAAACAAGAAATTGTCAGGTCAGCCCTAATGTTAAAAGGAAGTGAGATAAATGGTATAAATAAACATCATTAGACATTCATTTGATACAATTCGAATTTTAGAGGAAATAAGAAGTAAAAGAAAGTCATATTTCAAGGGAGGATGAAGTCTTTTGGTGATGTGTTCTAAGGTCTGTTATTTTCAGGTCATCTTACCAATTTTTCTATAAGTTTTTTTTAGAACGATTCATATGGTGAAATCACTATGGTATTGAGAAGACATATCAAGGTACCTCTGGTAAAAATTTCAGCGTTTGATTCGCTATAATTATGGAGATACACTCTGTGGAAGATAGGGTTTGTGACCAATCCTGAAGCTAGTCAATAAATAGGTGTTCCGGGTAAAATAGTCATAACTTCTTCATACACAATCCAAATGAAGTGGGACCACTTCCATTGGAAAGAGTATGGATTGTAGTTTCTTATGTGTGAGTTTTAGAATTGTATGTTAAATAGTGAGCGCGGGGCATGTTGTACAAGTTGGGTCTTCTGAATAGACCAAAATTGAATAATGTCTACCATTCTTTCTATAATTGTTTGGGGAGGATTCAAGGAGTGAAAATTGGAGGAGTTTTAGAGAATACATTGAGTAATATTATCTACAGGATCAAAGTACTCCAAGAATTGAAGAATTTCATAAATTGAAGAAGTCTCAGGAAGCATTATCAGGTTCTATGTTATGATTGGTTGATGGTGATGATTTAACGTAAATTTTTATTATCTCTCATATATTTTTGGGTCGAAGGAAGGGGAAAGGATGGAGAGTTGAACTCTCTCTTGATATTTGAGGATTGTATCTTCCTCTTGGAGGTTTATCTATCCCTTTACATTTGTAAGTTGTAGCTACCTTTAGAATTCATTACTTCCCTTGAACAAAAATTATTGATTATTTCTCATATATTATGCATGGTGTATTGTGGTGTATTGGTGTAAATCTTATACTATTGTTCATTGATTATTGGATATAATTGAATGGTTTAAGTATAATTTGAAAAATATTTTTAAATTGTACTTGATACTGATTCACCCCCCTCTCAGTATTAACAATTGGTATCAGAGAAGGTTACCTTCAGTACAGTTTAACCACTGGAAGGAAGATCCTATGCAGAAATGAAATACAACATTCCAAATGGGATTCGACCATTTGATAGAAGGAATTTTGAATACTATAAAAATAGAATGGAAACTTACTTGAAAGCTCTTGGGGCAGATGTTTTGTTCTTAGATTCTTCAGGATATAATGCTTTGAGAAACCAAAGACTGCAGCTCAGAAGGAAGCAAAAAGGAACAACAAACTGACAATAGATACCATCCTAGATGGATTGACAGATTCAGTGAAATCCAAGGTGGGATCATGTGCATAAGAAAAATAGCTTTGGAACAAGCTACAAGACCTTTATGCAAGGGAAGAAGAAGTAGAAGAAGAAGAAGTTGAAGAAGATTACAACATCTCTGATTTCAAAGAAGAAAATAGAGGTCAATTATTTTGCTTTAATTGTGAAGGAGTAGGACATGTTGAATTTGAATGTCCTCATCCACGGATTGAAAGAGATGACAATGAAGAAGAAGAAAATCACGAAGTAGAAATTATTCAACAAGAAGATGAGAATCTTAAAAAATCGAAGCATGTTGAGATTGAAAATAGCAAGCTCACAGACACACGTAGAAAACTAATAAGTGAATTAGGTAGTTATAAAAAGACAGTTGTAAGATTAAAGAAACAATTAGAATACTTTTGGAAACTAAGAAAAGAAACCATTTCCTTGAAAACTCTACTCGAAGAAGCAATAAGAATAGTAGAAGTAAAGAAGGTCCAAATGATAAAGAAAGAAGAAGACTGTGAGAAACTTGAACAAGAAGTTGTCTCATTGAGGAAGAGCTTAAGAAACTATCAAGTGCCAAAATAATTAACACATCTTGGATGCATGGGTGAAACTTCATACAAAGAAGATGCAAATACCAACAAGAAGGTTGAAGAAAGAGATACAGAGACAGTTGATGAGAAGTGGACCAGGATACCAGAAAGAAGGAATGATTACAAAAGAGATGAATATCCAAGAAGACCTCCTACCTTCAGGAATCAAAGAAGCTTCAATCAATATGAAGGAAACTACAAATGAGTAGATCATGAACCTAGATGGACTACATCACAAAGAAGGTCACTTACTCCCAAGTATCAAAATTTCTTTCTTGGTCATTGTTATACCTGCAAAAAATTTGGACATAAGGCAATTAATTGCAGAATCAATTAAAGGAACAAATACTCAAGAAACGTGAATGGTGCAAATAGAAGATATGGAAATAATCATGGATTTGTCAACATAAGTTATAATTCATTTTACCCATTGATGGACAAAAATATTGTATGATAGAAATGCAATTATCTTCGTCACAAAGCACAAGATTGCAGATATATGAATGAAGATGTTCCTATGCCAACCATAGTATGGAGAAGGAAAGAGATTCTAAACAATGAAGATTTTTGAATAGAATTGACCGCTGAAGAATGTAAAGAAGAAGTTGAATGGTACATAGACAGTATATTTTTTTCACACATGACCGGGGATCAAGACAAATTCATCAACTTGAAGAGAAAGGGTGGCAATGTTGCATTTGGAGATGAATCATCTGCCAAAATACTTGGAGAAGGTGTAGTAGAGCTTGGAAGAAAAAATGTAAAAGCAAAGAATGTTCTATTGGTTGAATACTTGAATCATAATCTACTCAGTGTTAGTAAAATGTGTGATCAAGGATACACTCTTACGTTTGATTCCCGAAAATGTAAAATCAAAGAAAATAACTCAAGAAGATTGGTTGCAACTATAACAAGAAGATTGAACAACATATACATCATAGACATAAAGAAGAGAGAGAAGAAAGAAGCTACACAAAAGGATTCCAAGGAAGAAAATTTCCCAAAGACCAAAAATAAGGATGAAGTATTATTAAGTGCCACATGTTCAGGGGGAGCAGCCCCAAAGGAGAGAGTTACATTTTTCCATTAAACTCAGGGGGAGAAGCCCTAACCTTTTCCATTGATGTCAAAGGGAGAGACAAATTGGGATCATGATGATAGGGGGAGCATGAGTGTTTCCATCAATGACAAAGGGGGAGATTGTTGGAATATTGGTTGTTGTCATTGATGTAAACCCTGGTCATGCGTTTTGGACTACAAGATTGATGAAGCTATTTGGAAATGAAGGAAAATGCACATGCAGATACAACACCCATGGATGGATAGTATACATCATGTTGTTTCCAATGGTATTTGGCACGTCACATGGATCCTCATGGTTGAGGAGAAATGAACTTTTGAAGATGAAAAAGTGAATTGAAGAAGGAAGTACATGTAGGCCCTGAAGATAATTAAAGAAAATAATTACAAAATAAGAAAGTATCAGGTCAGCCCTAATGTTAAAAGGAAGTGACATCAATGGTATAAATAAACATGATTATACATTCATTTGATACAAGTCGAATTTCAAAGGAAATAAGAAGTAAAAGAAGGCCAGATTTCAAGGGAGGATGAAGTCTTTTGGTGATGTGTTCTAAGGCATGTTATTTTCAGGTCATCTTACCATTTTTTCTATAAAATATTTTCTAGAACGATTCATATGGTGAAATTGCTATGGTATTGAGAAGACATATCTAGGTACCTCTGGTAAAAATTTCAGCTCTTGATTCTCTATAATTATGGAGATACACTATGTGGAAGATAAGGTTTGTGACCAGTCCTAAAGCTAGTCAATAAACAGGTGTTCCGGGTAAAACAATCCTAACTTATTCATAAAGAATCCAAACGAAGAGGGACCACTACCATTAGAAATTCTACGGACTTTATTTTCTTGTGTGTGAGTTTCAGAATCGGATGTTAAATATTGAGTGCGGGGCATGCTGTACAAGTTGGGTCTTCTGAATAGGCCATAATTGAATAAAGTCTACCATTCTTTTTATAACCTTTTTTTGTGGAGGATTCAAGGAGTGAAAATTGGAGGATTTTCAAAGAATACATTGAGTAATATTATCTATAGGATCAGAGTACTCCAATAATTGAATAATTTCAGAAATTGAAGAAGTCTCGGGAAGCATTATCAGGTTCTATGTGGTGATTGGTTGATGGTGATGATTTAATGTAAAGTTTTATTATCTCTCATATATTCTTGGGTGGAAAGAAGGGGCAAGGATGGAGAGCTGAAATATCTCTTGATATTTGAGGATAGTATCTTCCTCTTGGAGTTTTATCCCTCCCATTACATTTGGAATATGTAGCTACCTTTGGAAGTCATTACTTCCCTTGAACAAAAACTATTGATTATTTCTCATATATTGTGCATGGTGTATTGTAGTGTATTGGTGTAACTCTTATACTATTGTTCATTGTTTATTGGATATAATTGAATGGTTTAAGTATAAGTTGAAAAAGGATTTTAAATTGTACTTGATACTGATTTACCCCCCTCTCAGTATCAACACCCACGAGCCATTAAAGTGTTGGGAATGTGGAGAAACTCATCTAAGGAGGAACTACCCACGTTTAATTTCAACAAACAGAACTGTTGTTCATAGTTTACAGGAAGCCTCGATGGTGGGAGATGTGGGCATAAGTCTGCATCATATAAATGCAGCCATAGATGGTCGGCAAGTTGACCACCAGTCCTCTATGTTAGAGATCGAAGGTAAAATCAATAACTCTCGAATTTCTATTTTAATTGACCCTGGAGCTACGTTAAGTTATATTACTCCTCAGGTAGTAGATTCAAACAAAATTAAGAAATGAAAGAATGAAAAATCATGGCTGGTATAACTAGAAACAAGAACTAAAAGGAAAGTAGTCAAATTTATTTCTCATTTGGAGTTCTTCTTAGATGGTCAAAATATAAGAACAAATCTCAACATCCTACCACTAGGAACTTACGATATGATTATCGGGATGGATTAGTTGGAGCAACACAAAGCAGTACTAGATTGTCATACAAAGTTACTTAACTATAATGACAACTTCAACACTACTAGAACAACCCAAGGTATACTAAAACTTGTATCATTCAGACAAGTTTCAGCGATGCAACTCAAGAAATGTATGAGAAAAGGATGTCAAGTTTATGCCATCCACGTAACAAATCTGTCAGAAAACGAAGATAAGCCAAAGTTAGAATACTTTGTTGGCCTACATGATTTTAGAGACATGTTTGTGGATGAGATACCAGAACTACCCCCTAGAAGGGAAATATACTTCTCCATAGACCTACTACCTGGTTAAACCCCTATCTCAAAAGCACCTTACCGAATGAGTCTACCAGAACTGATAGAATTAAAATTACAATTACAGGAATTGTTGGACAAAGAGTATATCAGACCGAGTGTCTCACCATGGGGGGCACCAATCCTCTCTGTGAAAAAGAAAGACGATACTCTAAGACTATGTATCTATTATAGACAACTCAACAAAATGACTATTAAGAACAAATACCCCTTACCAAGGAAAAATGATCTATTCGATCAAGTTGGTGGGGCCAAGATATTTTCAAAGTTGGATTTATGATCCGGTTATCATCAAGTTAGGATAAAGGATGAGGACATAAACAAAACAACTTTTCAAACAAGATATGGACACTATGAATTTGTAGTCATACATTTTGGACTCACTAACGAACTAGCCACGTTTATGTGCTTGATGAACAATATTTTCAATCAGTACTTAGACAAGTTCGTGGTAGTATTTATCAATGATATTCTAGTCTATTAAAAAACGGAGGAAGAGCATGATGAACAGTTAAGTATAGTTTTGCAAATGTTGAGGAAATGCAAATTGTACGCCAAATTTGACAAGTGTGACTTTTATAAAAAAAAATACAATATCTAGGACATGTAATTTCAGCAGAAGGCATTTCCGTAGAACCAGAGAAGATAAAATCCATTATGAATTGGTCGGTACCTAAGGATGTAGTGGATATCCGGTCATTCATGGGAATCACTGGATATTAACAAAGATTTATAGAAGGGTTTTCCAAGATAACCTACCCTATCACATCATTACAAAAGAAAGGGACCAAGTTTAACTAGTCAAAAAAGTGTCAAGACAGTTTTAACAAGCTGAAGGAATTATTGACAACTGCACCCATATTGAAGGTAGCAAACCTAGATAAAGACTTCACCATATGTGTTGATGCAAGTAAAGACGGACTAGGTGGTGTCCTAACTCAAAAGGACACGTTATTTGTTATGAGTCCTGGAAATTAAAATAACACGAGCGAAATTATGTCACTCATGACTTAGAATTGGTAGCGGTAATACATGCCTTAAAAATGTGGCGACATTACATACTGGGTATAAATTTTTTACTATTGACGGATAATAGCGGGGTGAAATATATGTTTAGCCAACTAGATCTTAATGCAAGACAAGCAAGATGTCTAGCCTTCTTGAGCGAATTCAACTTTGAGGTCAGACATATCAAGGGTAAGGAAAATAAAATAGCAGATGCTTTAAGCAGAAGAGTCCATGGGTTATTTGAGATAAATATCAGTAGGGAAAAAAGTGACCTGGAACAAAGAATAAGGATGACAGGTATTAACGATGGAAATTACACTAACATGATGATAGAATTACAAAACAGTACCTTAAACTCAGATAAACCAGGTCTACGTATCGACAAGAGGGACTATTACGATTTAAAAACATAATTTACATACCAGATTTAACAGAGTTAAAATTAATAGTTTTGGACGAAGTGCATAAGAAACCATATTCTGGCCATCTAGGTTACCAGAAAACAATAAGAACACTTAGAAAACCTTTTTACTGACCTAATATGAAGGGCGAAACAACAGAGTACTTCGATAGGTGCCAAGATTGTCAGTAGGTTAAGGTCGAACACCAACATCCAGTCGACCTATTACAGCCATTACTAGTACCAGAATGGAAATGGGAGACCATATCGCTCGACTTTATAACAGGTTTTCCTAAAACTCAGAAACATAATGATTATATCATGGTTGTAATCGATAAACTCTGTAAGTATGCACACTTTATTCCTGTAAACTCTACTTTTAAAGCTATAAAAAATGCTGAAATATTCATGAAAGAAATTTTTAGACTGCATGGTATTCCTAAAATGGTGATTTCAGATAGAGATGTAAAATTCACATCCGCTTTTTGGAAGGATTTGTTTGCAGGGATAAATAATAATTTGAATTTTAGTATGAGTTATCATCCACAAACGGATGGACAGACCGAAAGGACAAACCAAATTGTAGAGGATATGCTCTGCATGTACGTAAGAACAAAACCGAACAAGTGGGAAGACTACCTGCACTTGGTGGAATTTGCATATAACAATGGGTATCAAACTTCGGCTAAGTTTAGCCCTTTCTAAATATTGTATGGCAGAAAATGTACGACTCCAATTAGCTGGGATAACCCGGCTGACAGACTCATGGTTGGACCAGAGATGCTGCAAGAAATGGAGAACATGGTATGGAAGGTACAATAGAACTTAAAAGAAGCACAAGACAGACAGAAAAGCTACACAGATAAAAAAAAAAGACACTTGGAATTTGAAGTGGGAGACCATGTTTATTTGAAGGTCAAAGCCTGAAAAAGTTCATTGAAGTTAGGGAACTATGCCAAGCTGGAACCCAGGTTTTGTGGGCCCTTCGAGATACTAACTCGAATTGGAACCGTAGCATACCAACTCGCACTCCCAGCTAATCTAAGAATTCATAATGTATTTCATGTTTCTTTGTTGAAAAAGTATGTTCATGATCCTACTCATATGATTGATTGGAACTTGGTGCAGGTGGAACCCAAAGGAGAGTTCTAGGTAGAACCTCTGTGTATTCTGGACCGGAGAGAAATAACACTCCAGAACAGAGTTTTCGCTCCGATAAAGGTGTAATGGAAGAACTTTAGTCCTGAGGAGGCCACTTGCGAGTTGGAGGGAGATATGCGGAAATATCATCCAATCATGTTCCAAGAAAGGAACGAACACTAAGTATAGTGTTTTATTGAAGGGGGAAAGGATGTGACATCCCCAAAAGTAAAGTATTTTTTTTTAATTTAAATTTGTTGTAAAATTTTTCCGTTTTTAGTAAATTCGAATTTGGAAAAATTTTGCCATTTATGGAAATTCCAAATTTTGAATTTAATAATTATAATTAATTATTATGACTGTTGGGTAGAGATCTTATTTGACCCAACTAAGTATTTGACTATGACACTTGTATGAAAACAAAATATTTTATATTGATTGCAGGACGACAAATGGAACAACCATGTTAAAATTAGCTGACCATGACTCCATGAGTGGGGAACATGTTGGAACTACCTCTGGGCAGATTGTTACAAGTGGAAAATCAGAGAATTGTCCATTAGCATCCCCTGAAGATCAGGGATTTAGAAAGATGCAAAAATTCCCAAGGGAGGGAAAAAAGACCTAGGCAGAAATATTTTTATTGATAAATAACATATGTGAGGAGGCAGGACGTTGCCAAGTATGCCGGGGAAAAGAGACAATTGATTTTTTTCTTTTTGTTATGAACACTAGTGAGTGAGTGTTAGGCAAGAGGAATCTGCTGGAATTGAAGGACATTGCTGAGGAGGAGTTTTTCCAAGTTCACCCTCATGGGTTCATCATCAGGCTAGGGGGTGAATTGGGCAAGTGATTTTGGCTTCCCTGTTCTTCGGTTGGGAGGAATTTGGCTGTTCCCTTTGTATTCCCACGAATTGGTTCACATATGTTAAATCTTCTCCTTCTGCATTCTGAATGATTTTTGTATATCTGATATCATGTATCTATTCATGTTAAGTTGAAATAATTTCCATGGATGTAAGTTGTTCGTTGTATGAAGTTTATAATCAAAGACCAATTCTGGAACAATTCCCCCTGAAAACTAAAATTTTAGGCAGAATCCATCCAGGTGTAAATGAACTTGAAGGAACAGATATGTCTGCAAATGTATGCATATTTCTTTATTTGAAATATTAGACTGACCTATCTATGAATAATTGAAGCTGAGAAAGTCTTTCGACATATTTCTTATAGGCTTATACATATATATATTTATATACGATATACATCGATATAGTTGTAGTTAGTTCTGTGTATAGGTTTTATTAAATGAAGATCCAATGGTTGCATTAGAAACCCCACTTATACAGAGGTTCGTTGTCATAGCACTTGAAGAAACAAATGATGCCAATAGGTAACTGTTGAAATAATGTAACTGCGTAGAGAAATCTTATTATTTGTTATTATTGGATTAAATCCCCATTGAGGATTAATCATGTCATTATTATTATTTTTATTGAATTAATCCCCATTGAGGATTAATCATGTCAGTAATTGTATAAGGACCAAATCCCCTTTTGCGAATTGGTCATCGGACAATTACAAAGTGCAGAATAAGAAGTCGGCCCTAACAGTTATTATGGAAGACCCAGAATTAATTAAAGGTGGGTTTACCCACCCAGAGTGAGAGGTCGGCCCTACCAGTTGTGACCTTTCACACGTGCCAGTCTTGTATAAATAAGAGGCTAGCGCCTCACTTCAAACACACAACT
>ML779429.1:573983-618235 GCA_009831015.1 Picea engelmannii
TCAATTTGCAACACATAAATTAAGGATTACTTATGAAAAATACACATAGACAACAGCATAAACATTGAACATAAACACATGTGCACAGAAATTGATAAAGGAGTTCACCCCTCTTATGGGCTACATCTCCTGGTCCAGCTTCCAATGGATCATTATTATTAATTGCTCAAACAGTGCTCAAAAACATATCTTACAATGCTCAAACTGACAAACCGACTGCTCCAATGGCTTCCCAACGTCCCAAAACCCCTGTCTGGGCTCTTTCAACACCTCAATCGGTCCAAAAATGAAGAAGTTAGGCCTCCTGGAAGTCTCCCTCTTCAAGCTTACTGTCTCTGGTTCTACAATTCGCACCCTCCTTGATTGAACCTGGATCACATGCTCTTTTAAGCGTAAAAACCCAGCACCGGGCGCAACCGCACCAACGGTGCAAACAGTAGGATGGTTAAGGGCACGCCAGCCCCTAACCGCCTCGGCACCTGGGCGTATGGCGCATAGGACCATGCTCTAAGGCAAAAGTTGGTTAAGTCGTTCCAATCATTGGAACTAACCCCGCGCTCCTAGTCGTATGCAAATCCATGGACATATGTTTTAAAACCCCGCACAAATGTACAACCGCGTGCACATTACACAATGGTATAATCGATACAATATATATATGGGCATAATACAATGTATAAACTTTGGTCTGTGCATTTAAATCCCGCGCATATATATATATACATGGTTCTATGGTGTGTAATGAAACCATGGGTCGGGGCTAAGCCCCGGCCCGCGCCCTTTTCCATGTAATACAATATGGAACCATAAATATAATGAAATCCATATCCATTACAAGGCATAAATGGCAGCAAGTTGGTTATTGGAATTTGTAAAGGCTCTATGTGTAGGAGAGGTCTGGGGGTCGAACCCCGCGGCCTCCAACATTTTGTATATAGAATTCCTTGGCCAACCAGTGAGTGACATGTGGCGCCCTTGGATTGGGCCACGTGTCCTCCTATTATAGGCCACCCAATGACACGCGTCAACATTCGACTCGCCCAAAATCGACCAACCAATATCCACCACGTCACCACCGTATGGCTTGTACGTTCCTGCCACGTCACCGAACAGACTGTACGGAATGTACAGACAGGTATAGTCAGCATCCAAAAATTTTGCCTATTTGGCTTGGCGGACAGATCGTGATATCGTCTCCATACGGACTCCGTTTGAGAAAGTAAATATATCACCGGAATCAGGAAGACGAGACAGACGCAATGGCATTGTTTTCATTGCATTCCGAGCACTTTGAAAATTGAGCAAAATTTGATCCCCTGATCATAGAGTAAACTATTTACATCAGAATCTTGAACTACTACGTGGATAGATAATCTTATAAGTAGGGATATTGTTAATCCAAAGAAAAGGGAAAAACTCCACAGACCCCAGTACAGGAATAATATATATATATATATATATATATATATATATATATATATATATATATATACATAATTCAAGATAGATATGACAGTAAGTTAGGAATGACTCTATTAATTAAAAACTTAACTACAGCATAAACCACATTTTTCTGTCGTAATAACCATGTTGCCTCTTTTCGGGTGAGTAAACCTATAGAGGCTTATTCAATAATGGTAATAGAAATAAGAGGATAAATAGTGCATGATGTGTAAATCCAAAATGAATAATGATGCCATCTAACTTTATGGTGAATAGACCTATAAGGACTTATACAATAATGATAATAGAAGAGAAGGTATATAATCCGTAAATCCAAATTGATAATGAAGCTATCTATTCTCTGGTAAGCAGACCGTGAAAGAGTTATAGAACAATGATAACTGAAACATAATGTAAATAGCTTGTGATGCGTAAGTCCAAAAACTATTTTACATCAAAAATTAAGTATAAACCAAATCTAGGAACCGTCACACATCTTTCTGGGAAAGAACAAACCCTTAAGAGTATCGCTATGCATGATTGAATCATTTTGGGAAAGGGACTGTACAATCAATAATAAGATTCAATTCTGGAAAAAAAAAGAGCTAGAATAGCTCAGGAAGGAATTTGAATCTATAGTACTAAAACCACCCTCGAAATATATAGAGGAGAGTACTTTAGAAATCCCGAGTCCACAACAAATTAACACACAATATCTAATGAGTACATTTCTTAATAGAACGACTGTCTAGTTATCAAAGTCCAACTAGGCGTAACTTGTGCGGGTGGTTCTATATACCAAATTTATTTATACAAATGAGGGCGTACCCTATATAAACTATCACAAAACTTGGAATTAAAAATCCTCAGACATTAGGAACGGAACAAAGCCTGTACCAATGGTGTATGTAACATCAAAATTAATCTTAGATACTGTGTTGGAACCCAAATACCTTTTGAAGGAGTGAAGAGGGTGTCCCCATGCTTCGGCATGTCCACACTTGCACAAATTAATGAGAAGCATTATAACATAACCAACAAGATAATATGTTTAAGTTACAGAACATAAAGTAAATAGAAAGGGTCTGGTGAATACTTAACTGAAGTAGAGGATTTGTGCCTTCTGCCATCACGCTACACCTCCCAGACTGAAAGAGGAAGAGGAGTTTGTGACACCCTGATGGGTACCCTCGCACATCAAGGGGCCCATCATTAGTAATAGATACCAGTGTCTAATCCAAGAAATATTGCAGGAACAAAATATGAAAGGTGTATAACGAACATGGAAAATATAAATCCTTTGTAACTTTTAAACTCATAAACATAAAGGATTTGAAACGCTTTTGTCCTTTGGAAAAACTTGCTTCTAATCAATGCAATAACACTAGAAAACACTATAGTCAAACACAGAAGATCATTGATGTACCAAATGACTAACCAACAGAGGAAACCAGTTCCAATAACAAGGGTTAAAATCAAAATAAATATTTTGAATGCATTTTTATAATAGACACCATGATATGAGGAATGGCTCGGTCTCAACAGGATGAATGGTGCAATAACAGGGGAGTAAACTATGATAGGACCCAAAAACCTTGCCAAGAGAACCCGACTCCTTTTTACCATAGTACCCTGGAAGTAAGATGTGAATACTATCGAGGACCAACTAAGAACAGAGGTATGCACAGACCTGCATACGAGGCAGAATGATTCTAACGTGTAAATAAAAGAACAACCAAAGTAAGGTTACCATAGAGAGTTGTTGTCGAGAAGTGCCACCCAGAATCTACAGGAACTAGAGCCGTGAACTCCTGGCCACGATTCTTAAGCCAAACAAAAGAATGGTCGGTAACGTCTCTCCTCCTTCACTAAAACCTTAACCAGGGTGCAAACGAAAATGGACTGAGGTGGTGCTTCCTCTTTCACCAAACCAAAACCAGAATGAGAGTGGAAGTACGGGAGTAACCTCTGAATGGATTAAAGGGGAGGAGGTTTCGTACTTAGACCATGTGATCATAGGGTAAGTGTCGTCATATCTGTAAGGCACACCAATTGAGATCTATACCGAATAGAGATATCCCAGGCACTTTAAATGTGCAGACAGGCCTTTAAGGCACAAGGGTTTCCACCTGTATCGGTTGCTAAGACTAATAATGGCAAGGTAACTGGATGGTTTTCTTACTGCACCGTTATATGTTGAATCCAACTACCTTGCATTTAACACCCGAGGCGGTTAGCCCTTGTCGTTACCTAACGAGTAGTTTTTAGTATGATCGTAACCATAACCTCCACAAGATTAACCCTCTGTGCACTTTAGTTTTCAAGGTGCAAGTTTAATGGTCGAGGTTAGACCCATTATAACTTTTGTTTCCGAATAGTATTAACTTCTCCTTGTTGATTTTATAATGTTATATACATTATCGAATTGAACATCATAAGGCCTGACATATACAACCTCACAGTGTATGATAACGACTCTAACTAGCTAATTCTCCATGTCATAATGTGGTTTTGAAAATGAAATAGTAGATAATTTTAGGTTGCCATGAAACGAGATGTCCCTAGTTATGGACCTATTGTTTGTGTACAACACTTTACCGAAATAGGAAGTGGTGACTTTATGATAAATAGGATAGAGGAGTGAAAGGCAATAAGACTGACGTACCTTAGGATTGACATGTGACTGAAAAGCCTCAAGGACACAAAACCAAATCAACATCCCCAATTAAAGAAAAAAAAAAATTATGTAAATTTTGAGGTACATTACATATGGTATCATAGCAAAAGGGTGACAATACTAGACCTGAATAGGGCCACAATAACTACTTAGTATAGATATATATATATGTCGATTTATGTAAAAATAACAAAAATCTTATGGTTACAAACAAAAAGCTATTTCTTTTTTGTGTTAATTATGGTAGCTCAGGATGATGAAAAAATTAGGATGGGAGAAAACCCATAGCAGGGACCCCCTGGAGATCCAAGACAGAACAACGATGGAAGTTCACCCATGGAAGTGTTAGAAACAATGAGGAACCTTATTGTTGAATTATACATTTTCAAAGCAGACAATGAAAAATTGAAAAAAGCACAACAGGAATAGCAAGAGATAAATGAAGTCGTGCTACACAGTATAGTGACCAAGAAAATCCCAAAAGACAATAACCACAAGGAAGAAGTCAACCAAAGGGTTTCCAAGAAATCGGGGCCAGAAACAGAAAAAGGAGATAGCTCGTCAGAAGGAACACCTTCAGCTAAAGAAAAAACTAAATTTGACAGAAAAGGAAAACAAGTAAACCACCTCGAAGGAGAATTTAAAAATATTAAACCAACTACCTTTGATTGAGAATCCAAGATGGGAGAGGAAGTTGAAGCATGGTTATTGGACATAAAAAAATACTTCCATATCTACAACTATTCCAACAACATGAAGGTCATAATGGCCATCTACAATCTAAAAGGAAAGGCCAGCATTTGGTGGCAGGACCTGAAATTGGCCAAGGGCCTAAAGGAAAAAGAATTGGTATGGTCTAAATTTAAGAAGTATTTCAAGAAAAAATACCTTTTATAAAGTTCCTATGAAAGAAAGACAAAAGAGTTCTATGAGTTATGACTTGGACAGTTGACAATGGAGGACCTTATAAATAAATTTTTAGAACTGTTAAGGTTCATACCGTACATCCAAGAAGATAAAGTAAAAATTCAACAATTTCTAAGCTACTTACAACCGTTCTACAAGGACATAATTGAATTTGACAACCCGAAATCCTTGAGAGAAGTATTCAGGAAAGCCCGAATGTGCTACGATCAATACAAACAACGGGTAGAGTTTCCCAAAGCATGGAAGGATAAGAAACAAGAGTGAATGAACCAGTGGAAGAAGGGGTACCAGCCAGTTCCTCATCGGAATACAACAAAACGTTTTATGAGAAATGACTTTCACTCCAACTATTTGAATACGCAAGGCAGTGGTAAACCAATAAACCTAGGAATGAATAAGTTTGGAGATAATGCTCGCAAGCCATTAAAGTGTTAGGAATGCGGAGAGCCTCATCTAAGGAGGAACTGTCCGCGTCAACAAATATAACTGCTATTCATATTCTGCAGGAAGCCTCGACAGTGGGAGATGTGGGAAGAAGCCTACATCAGATAAATGCATCCATAGATGGTCGACAAGCTGACCACCATTCCTCGGTGGTAGAAATTGAAGGTAAAATCAATGACACTCGAATGTTTGTTTTAATTGACCCTGGAGCTACGTTAAGTTATATTACACCCAATGTGGCTGAGTCAAACAAACTTAAGAAACTGAAGCATGGAAAATCAGGGCTTGTACAATTAGGGACTGGTACTAAAAGAAAGGTATCAGAGTTTGTTCCGGATTTTGAGTTCATCTTAGACGGTCAAAGTATAAAGACCGATCTAAACATTCTACAACTAAGATCTTACGATATGATTAATGGGATGGACTGGTTGGAACGACACAAAGAAATATTAAATTGCTATACAAAGATTCTTAGCTATAAGGATGATTCGGATACTACCAGGACAACTCAAGGTATACCAAAATCGGTATCAGTCAGACAAATTTCAGCAATGCAACTAAAGAAATGTATGAGAAAGGGATGTCAAGTTTATTCCATCCAAGTGACGAATCTAGTAGAAAATAAGGATAATCCAAAGTTGGAAGACTTTGTTATCCTACATGATTTCAGAGACATGTTTGTGGATGAGATACCAGAATTACCCCCTAGAAGAGAAATAGACTTCTCCATAGACCTATTACCCAGTTCTACCCCTATCTCAAAGGCTCCTTACCGGATGAGCCTACCATAACTGACATAATTAAAAATGCAATTACATGAATTGTTGGACAAAGAGTACATCAGGCCGAGTGTCTCACCTTGGGGAGAACCAATCCTCTTTGTGAAAAAGAAGGATAGTAGTCTAAGATTATGTATCGATTATACACAACTGAACAAAATGACTATTAAGAATAAATACCCCTTACCTAGGATAAATGATCTATTCGATCAAGTGGGGGTGGCCAAGATCTTTTCAAAACTTGATTTACGATCCGGTTATCATCAATTTTGGATAAAAAACAAGGACATAAACAAAACAACATTTTGGACAAGATACAAACATTATGAGTTTGTAGTCATACCTTTCGGACTCACTAATGCCCCAACCACGTTTATGTGCCTAATGAATAGTATTTTCAGTGAGTACTTGGACAAGTTCATGGTGGTATTCATTGATGATATCCTAGTCTATTCAAAGATGGAGGAGGAACATGAAGAACACTTAAGAATAATGCTGCAAATGTTAAGGAAGCACAAACTGTATACCAATTTCGACAAGTGTGACTTCTACCAGAAAGAGATACAATATCTTGGACATATAATTTCAGCAGAGTGCATTGTCGTAGACCCGGAAAAGACAAAATCCATTAGGGAATGGTCGGTACCTAAATATGTAGTGGATATACGTTCATTCATGGGAATCACTAGATATTACCACCAATTTATAGAAGGGTTTTCCAAGATAGCCGACCCTATCACATTATTACAAAAGAAAGGAACCGGGTTTAACTGGTCAGAGAAATGCCATGACAGCTTCAATAAACTAAAGGAGTTATTGACAACGACACCCATATTGAAGGTAACAGACCCAGATAAAAAATTCATTGTATGTGTTGATGCAAGTAAGGAAGGACTAGGTGGTGTCCTAACCTAGGAAGGACATGTTATTTGCTATGAGTCCCGGAAATTGAAGGAACACGAGAAAAAATATGTCACTCATGACTTATAATTAGTAGCAGTAATACACGCCTTAAAGATGTGGCGACACTACATAATGGGAAACAGATTCTTATTATTAAGAGACAATAGTGGGGTAAAATATTTGTTTAACCAACTAGATCTTAACGCAAGGAAAGCAAGGTGGTTATCCTTCTTGAGCGAATTCAACTTCGAGGTCAGACATATCAAGGGAAAGGAAAATAAGGTAGCATATGCTTTAAGTAAAAGAATCCATGGGTTATTTGAGATGAATGTTAGCGGGGCAAAAAGTGATCTGGAAGGAAGAATAAGGACAACATGTGTTGATGACAAAAACTATACTAAAATAAAGATAGAAATACCAAACAATACAGTGAACTCAGAGAAACCAAATCTAAGTATTGACAAGAAGGGACTGTTACAGTTTAAAAACAAACTTTACATACCAGATTCAATAGGGTTAAAATTGACAATCTTGGACGAAGTACATAAAAATCCGTATTCTGGCCACCCAGGTTACTAGAAAATGATAGAAACACTAAGGAAAATATTTTATTGGCCCAACATGAAAGGAGAAATAGCAGAATACTTGGCAAGGTGCTAAGATTGTCAGCAGATTAAGGCTAAGCACCAGCATCCATCCAGCCTATTACAGCCATTGCTAGTACCAGAATGGAAATGGGAGACTATATCACTCGACTTTATAACAGGTTTCCCTAAAACTCAAAAACATAATGACTCTATCATGGTTGTAATCAATAAACTCAATAAGTCTACACACTTTATTCATGTAAAGTCTACTTTTAAAGCTATAAACATTTCTGAAATATTCATGAAAGAAATCTTTAGACTGCATGGTATTCCTAAAATGGTGATTTCAGATAGAGACGTAAAATTCACATCTGCCTTTTGGAAGGAATTGTTTGCAGGACTCAATACCAACTTGAATTTCAGTACAAGTTATCATCCACAAATGGATGGACATACCTAAATGACAAACCATATCATGGAGGATATGCTCCACATCTATGTAAGAACAAAACTGGACAAGTGGGAAGACTATCTGCACTTGGTAGAATTTGCATATAACAATGGGTACCAAACCTCGGCTAAGTTAATCCCTTTTAAAATACTGTATGGCAGAAAATGTACGATTCCAATTAACTGGGATAACTTGGCTGACAGACTCATGGTCAAACCTGAAATGCTCCAAAAAATGGAGAACATGGTTAGAAAGGTACAACATAACTTGAAAGAAGCACATGACAAACATAAGAGTTATGCAGATAAAAAAAGAAGACACCTGGAATTTCAAACAAGAGACCATGTTTATTTAAAAGTCAAAGCCCGAAAAACCTCGTTGAAGTTAGGGAACTGTGCCAAGTTGGCACCCAGGTTTTGTGGACCCTTCGAGATACTAGCTTGAATTAGACCCATAGCATACCAACTTTCACTTCCAGCTAATCTAATAATTCAAAATGTATTTCATGTTTCATTGCTGAAAAAAGTATATTCATGACCCTACTCATATGATTGATTGGAACTTGGTGTAGGTGGAACCCGAAGGCGAGTTCCAGGTGGAACCCCTATGAATTTTGGACTAGAGAAAAATAACACTTTGAAACAGAGTCATCACTCAGGTAAAGCTGCAATGGAAGCACTTTAGTCTTGAGGAGGCCACTTGGGAGTTGGAAGGAGATTTGTGGAAATCTCATTCAATCCTGTTCCAGGAAAAAAATGAACACTGACGACAGTGTTTTATTTCAAGGGGAAAGGATTTGACATCCCCCAAAATAAATAAATTAATATATATATATATATATTAGAATCCAAAATTGCTGGAAATTTATTGCCATTTTTAGTAAATTTGAAATTGGAAAATTTTTGCCATTTATGGCAATTCCAAATTTTGAATTTTATAATTGTAATAAATGATTTTGACTATTGGGTAGAGATCTAATTTGTCCCAACTAGCTACTTGACAATGAAACTTGTATAAAAAAGGAAAAAAATAGAATATTTTATATTGATTGCAGGAGGACAAATGGAACAACCATGTTAAATTTAGCTGACCATGATTCCATGAGTGGGGAACACATTGGAATTAACTCTGGGCTGATTGTTACAAGTGGAAAATTACTGATTTGTCGAAACGAAGCCCCTAAAAATCAGGGATTTAGAAAGCTGCGAAAATTCCCCAAGAGAGGGAAAACGTCTTAGGAAAACTAACAAAAAGCATATGTGAGGAGGCATGACGTTTCCAAGTATGTTGGGGAAAGAAGACTACAAAATTTTGTTCCTGCTATTATGAGCACTACTATGTGAGTGTGAGGCAAGGAGGATACTGCAGGAATTCGAAGGACATTGCTCGAGAGGAGATTTCAATTCGCCCTCATGGACTCATGGTCAGGCTAGTGGGTGAATCAAGCAAGTAGATTGGTTGCCCTGTTCTAAGGTTGGGAGGAACATGGTTGTTCCCTTTCTCTTCCCATAAATTTGGTTCAGATATGTAACTCTACCTTATTCTAGTCAAATGTTATGCATTGTAATTTGTTTACTTCTATGTATGAAACTCTGGTTGAATGTTGTGGGGAAGGATCTAACATTTTACTTCATAGTTGTTGGCTAGAAGTTGACTCTTTTATTTAGTTGTGATGCTGAGTAATTACTAAGATCTTGGAATGTACCCAAATGGAGAAACAAATCCTGTAATAGTTACAAGACCCATAACAGACTGGATATCAAACTACCATTATCTTCTTAGTTATTTCTTTCAAGAAAAAAAATGAAATAAGATTGTTGTGAAAATACTAGAAGCCACGCATACCAGTAGCTATGTAGGATTTCATTTCCTGTATATATGTATATAGTATACAGTGAGCCTCCTTGAATGAGTATACTTTTCATAATCAAATGAATATACCCTAAACATTGAAGTAGAAGTCGATATATATGTAAACCTGTATAGCCAATTTTTTTATGAACCAATATATATAGATATACATTCTAATGGACATGCTACGATAGTAGAGTAATGACGCTAGAGTAAACTGTTTACATTAGAATCCAGAAATACTAAGTGGATAGATAATCTTATAAGTAGGGATATTGTTATTCCAAAGAAAAGGGGAAAACTCCACGGACCCCGGTACATGAAGAATATATATATATATATATATATATATATATATATATATACACATATAATTCAAGATAGATATGATAGTAAGTTAGGAATGACTCTCTTAATTAAAAAATTACCTACAACATAAACCACATTTTTCTATCGTAATAACCATGTTGCCTATTTTCGGGTGAGTAAACCTATAGAGGCTTATTCAATAACGGTAATAGAAGCAAAAGGGTAAATAGTGCACTATGCGTAAATCCAAAATGAATAATGATGCCATCTAACTTTCTGGTGAATAGACCTATAAGGGATTATACAATAATGATAATAGAAAAAAAGGTAAATAGTACATGATGCATAAATCCAAACTGAGAATGAAGCTATCTATTCTCTGGTAAGAAGATTGTGAAAGACTTATACAACAATGATAGATGAAATAGAAGGTAAATAGCTTGTGATGCGTAAGCCTGAAAACTATTTTACATCAAAAATTAACTATAAAATAAATCTAGGAACCATCGCACATATTTCTTGTAAAGAACAAACCCTTAAGTGTATCGCTATGCATGATCGAATCATTTCAGGAAAGGGACTGTACAATCAATAAGAAGATTCAATTCTAGAAAAAAAAATAGCTAGAATAGCTCAGGAAGGAATTTGAATCTATAGTACCAAAACCATCCTCAAAATATATAGAGGAGAGTACTTTAGAAATCTCGATTCCACAACAAATTAACACACAATATCTAATGAGTACATTTATTAATAGAACGACTGTCTAGTTATCAAAGTCCAACCAGGCGCAAGCTGTGTGGGTGGTTCTATATACCAAATTTATTTATACAAATCAGGGCGTACCCCATATAAACTACCATAAAACTTGGAATTAAAAATCCTTAGACATTAGGAATGGAACAGAGCCTAGACCAGTGGTGTATGTAACCTCGAAATTAATCTTAGATGTTGTGTTGGAACCTGAATACCTTTTGAAGGAGTGAAGAGGGCATCCCCATGCTTCGGTGTGTTTGCAACTGCACAAATTAATGAGAAACATTATAACAAAACCAACAGGATAATATCATTAAGTTATAGAACATAAAGTAACTAGAAAGGGGCTGGTGAATACTTAACTAAAGTAGAGGATTTGTGCCTTCTGCCATCACGCTACACCTCCTAGATCAAAAGGGGAAGAGGAGTTCATTCCACCATGATGGGTACCCTTGCTCATCAAGGGGCTCATCATTAGTAATAGATACCATTGTCTAATCCAAGAAATATTGCAGGAAAAAAAAATGAAAGGCATATAATGAACATGGTAAATATAAATCCTTTGTAACTTTTCAACTCATAAACATAAAGGATTTGAAACACTTTTGTACTTTGGAAAACCTTTCTTCTGATCAATGCAATAACACTAGCGAACACTATAGTCAAACATAGAAGATCATTGATGTACCAAAGGACTAACCAATGAAGGAAACCAGTTCCAATAACAAGGGTTAAAATCAAAATAAATATTTTGAGTGCATTTTTATAATAGATGTCATGATATGAGGAATGGCTTGGTCTCGATAGGATGAATGGCACAGTAACATGGGGGTAAACTAAGATAGGACCCAAAAACCTTGCCAAGACAACCCGACTCCTTTTTACCACAGTACCGTGGAAATAAGAGGTGAATACTATCGAGGACCAACCAAGAACAGAGGCATGCAAATACCTACATATGAGGTAGAATGATTCTAACATGTAAATAAAAGAACATCCAAAGTAAACCTACCACACAGAGTTGTTGTCGAGAAGTGCCACCCAAAATCTCCACCCATCTAGCACAGGAACTAGAACCGTGAACTCCTGGCCACGATGCTTAAGCCAAACAAAGGAATGGTCTGTAACGTCTCCCCTCCTTCACTAAAACCTTAACCAGGGTGAAAATGAAAATGGACTGAGGCGGTGCTTCCTCTTTCACCAAACCAAAACCAGAATGAGAGTGGAAGTACGGGAGTAACCTATGAATGGAGTAAAGGGGAGGAGGTTTCGTAATTAGACAATGTGATCATAGGGTAAGTGTTGACACATCCTTAGGAAATGCCAGTCGATCTCTGTACCGAATAGACATATCCCAAGTGCTTTAAATATGCATAGAGGCCTTTAAGGCACAACGGTTTCCACCTATATCGGTTGCTAAGAGTAATAATGGTGAGGTAACCGGATGGTTTTCTTACTGCACTGTTATATGTCGAATCCAACTACCTTGCATTTAACACCCGAGGTTGTTAGCCCTTATCATTTCCTAATGAGTAGATCATAACCATAACCTCCAGAAGATTAACCCTCTACGCACTTTAGTTTTCAAGGTGCAAGTTTAATGGCTGAGGTTAGACCCATTATAACTTTTGTTTCTGAATAGTATTAACTTCTCCTTGTTGATTTTATAATGTTATATACATTATCGAATTGAACATCATAAGTCTTGACATCTATAACCTCGCAATGTATGATAGTGACTTTAAGTAGCTACATCTCCATGTCATCAAGTTGTTTTGAAAATGAAATAGTAGATAATTTTAGGTTGCCATGAAATGAGATGTCCCTAGTTATGGACCTGTTGTTCGTGTACAACACTTTACCAAAATAGAAAGTGACGACTTTATGATAAATAGGATAGAGGAGCAAAATACAATAATACTGACGTACCTTAGGATTGAAAAGTGACTGAAAATCCTTAAGGACACAAAACCAACTCAACGTCCCCAATTAAAGAAAAAAAAAATTTATGTAAATTTTGAGGTAGATTACAAGGGTGAACTTGGAAAAGATTCTCTTCATATATGTCCTACAACTCCAATAGATTTTCCCTTGTCTCACACTTAATAAGTGTTCATAACAACAAGTAAATCAAAAGTCTCCTTTCCCAGCATACTCGACAGTGTCCTGCCTCCTCTCATATGCTATTTATCATTTTCCTAGGTCTTTTCCCTCCCTTGGGGAATTTTCGCAGCTTTCTAAAGCCCTGATTTTCAGGGGCTTCCAATGGCCAAATCACTAATTTTCCACTTGTAATAATCAGCCTATAGGTATTTCCAACATGTTCCCCACTCATGGAGTCATGGTCAACTAAATTTAACATGGTTGTTCCATTTGTTCTCCTGCAATCAATATAAAATATTATGTTTCCATACAAGTGTCATAGTCAAATAGTTAGTTGGGTCAAATCAAGTCTCTACCCAATAGTCAAGATAATTAATTACAATTACCAAATTCAAAATTTCGAATTGCCATAAATGGAAAAGATTTTCCAAATTCAAATTTACTAATAACGGAATAAAATTCCAGCAGTTTTAAATTTCAAAAATATTTTATTTTTGGGGATGTCACATCCTTTCCCCCTTTAGTAAAACACTTTCCTCAGTGCTCATTCCTTTGCTGGAAAAGGATTGGATGATATTTCTGCAAATATCCCTCCAACTTCCAAGTGGCCTCCTCAGGACAAAAGTCTTCCATTGCACCTTTACCTGAGCGATGGATCTATTCCGAAGTGCTATTTCTCTCTGGTCCAGAATGCACAGGGGTTCCACCTAGAAGTCCCCTTCGAGTTCCACCTGCACCAAGTTCCAATCAATCCTATGAGTAGGGTCATGAATATACTTTTTCAGCAATGAAAAATGAAATGCATTATGAATTCTTAGATTAGTTGGAAGTGCAAGTTGATATTCTACGAGTCCAGTTCAAGCTAGTATCTCAAAGGGCCCAAAAAACCTAGGTGACATCTTGGCACAATTCCCTAACTTCAATGAGATATTTTGGGATTTGACCTTCAAATAAACATGGTCTCCTACTTGAAATTCCAAGTGTCTTCTTTTCTAATTTGCATAACCCTTTTGTCTATCCTGTGCTTCTTTCAGGTTCTGTTGTACCTTTCTTAGCATGTTCTCCATTTCTTAGAGCATCTCTAGTCCAACCATGAGTCTATCAGCCGAGTTATCCGAGCTAATTGGGGTCGTAGACTTTCTGCCATAAAGTATTTCGAAAGGGCATAACTTAGCCTAAGTTTGGTACCCATTGTTATATGAAAATTCTACCAAGTGCAGGTAGTCTTCCCATTTGCTTGGTTTTGTTCTTACATACATGCGAAGCATATCCTCTATGATTTGGTTTGTCCTTTCGTTCTATCCATCCATTTGTGGATGATAGCTTGTACTCAAATTCAAGTTAGTGCTTAGCCCTGCAAACAATTCTTTCCAAAAAGAAGATGTAAATTTTACGTCTCTATCTGAAATCACCATTTTAGGAATACCATGTAGTCTAAAAATTTCTTTCATGAATATTTCATCAATGTTTATGGCTTTAAAAGTAGACTTTACAGGAATAAAGTGTGCAAACTTACTGAGTTTATCTATTACAACCATGATAGAATCATTATGTTTCTGATTTTTGGGCAAACCTGTTATAAAGTCCAGTGATATGGTCTCCCATTTCCATTCTGGTATTGGTAATGGCTGTAATAGGCTGGTTGGATGTTTGTGCTCGGCCTTAACCTACTGACAATATTGGCACCTAGCCAAGTACTCTGTTGTTTCTCCCTTCATATTACGCCAGTAAAATAGTTTTCTAAGTGTTGCTATTCTTTTTTGGTAACCTGGATGGCCAGAATACGGTTTCTTATGCATTTCGTCCAAAACTATTAATTTTAACTCTATTGAATCTGGTATGTAGATTTATTTTTTAAATCATAATAGTCCCTTCTTGTCGATACTTAGATTTGGTTTATTTGCATTTGCGGTACTGTTTTGTAATTCTGCCATCATCTTATTGTAATTTTTGTCATTAACACCTGTCGTCCTTACCCTTTGTTCCAGATCACTTTCCACCCTGTTGATATTTATCTCAAATAACCCATGGACTCGCTACTTTATTTTCCTTACCCTTGATATGTCTGACCTCGAAGTCAAATTCTCTCAAGAAGGATAGCCACCTTGCTTGTCTTGCATTAATATCTGGTTGGTTAAACAGATATTTCACTCTGTTATTATCCGTCAATAGTAGGAATTTTCTGCCCATTATATAGTGTTGCCACATTCTTAAGGCATGTATTACTGCTGCCAATTCTAATTCATGAGTGACATAATTTCGCTCGTTTTATTTTACTTTTTGGGACTCGTAACAAATCACGTGCCCTTCCTGAGTTAGAGCACCACCTAGTCCCTCTTTACTTGCATCAACACAAACTGTGAAGTCTTTATCTGGGTCTACAACCTTCAAAATGGGTGCCGATGTCAATAATTCTTTCATCTTGTTAAAGTTGTCTTGACACTTTTGCGACCAGTTAAACTTGGTTCCTTTCTTTTGTAGTGACGTGATATGGTAGGCTATCTTGGAAAACCCTTCTATAAATTTGCGATAATATCCGGTGATTCCCATGAATGACCGGATATCTACCACATCCTTAGGTATTGGTCATTCCATATTGACTTTTATCTTTTCCGAGTCTACGGCATTACCTTCTGAGGAAATGACATGTCCTAAATATTGTACTTATTTTTTATAAAAGTCACATTTGTCGAATTTTGTGTATAGTTTGTGTTTCCTTAATTTTTGCAGAACTATTCTTAAGTGTTCATCATGTTCCTCGTTCGTTTTAGAATAGACCAGAATATCGTCGATAAATACTACTATGAACTTGTCTAAGTATTGACTGAATGTGTTGTTCATCAAGCACATAAATGTGGTTGGTACGTTAGTGAGTCCGAAAGGTATGACTACAAACTCGTAGTTTACATATCTTGTTCGAAAAGCTATTTTGTTTATCTCCTCGTCCTTTATCCTAACTTGATGATAACCATATCGTAAATCCAATTTTGAAAAGATCTTGGCCCCACCAACTTGATCGAACAGATCATTTATCCTTGGTAAGGTGTATTTGTTCTTAATGGTCATTTTGTTCAGTTGTCTATAATCGATACATAGTCTTAGAGTACCGTATTTCTTTTTCACAAAGAGAACTGGTGCCCCCCATGGTGAAACACTCGGTCTGATATACTCTTTGTCCAATAATTCTTGTAATTGGACTTTTAATTTTGTTAGTTCTGGTAGACTCATTCGGTAATGTGATTTTGAGATAGGGGTTGAACCAGGTAGTAGGTCTATGGAGAAGTCTATTTCCCTTCTAGGAGGTAATTTTGGTATCTCATCCACAAACATGTCTCTGAATTCACGTAGGACAGCACAGTCTTCTAACTTTGGCTTATCTTCTTTTTCTAATAGATTCATCACTTGGATGGCATAAACTTGACATCCCTTTCTAATACATTTCTTTAGTTGCATTGTTGAAACTTATTTGACTGATACAGGTTTTGGTATGCCTTGGGCTACTCTAACAGTGCCAAAATCATCTTTATATCTAAGTATCTTTGTATAACAGTCTAGTACTTCTTTGTGGTGTTCCAACCAATCCATCCTGATAATCATATCATAAGATCCTAGTTGTAAGATGTTCAGATTGGTCCTTATCTTTTGACCACCCAAGTTGAACTCAAAATCAAAATCAACTACTTTCCTTTTAGTACCTGTTGCTAGTTGTACCAACCATGATTTTGTGTGCTTCAGTTTCTTAAGTTTATTCAACTCTACTATATTAGGAGTAATATAACTTAACGTAGCTCTAGGGTCAATTAAAACATAAATTTGAGAGTCATTGATTTTACCTTAGATTTCTACCACCAAGGAGTAGTGGTTAGCTTGGTTAGCTTGTCGACCATCTATGGCTACATTTATCTGATGCATGCTTCTGCCCATGTCTCCCACTGTCGAGGCTTCCTGTAGATTATGAACAACAGTTCTGTTTGCTAAAGTTAAATGTGGACAGTTCCTCCTTAGATGAGACTCTCCACATTCCCAACACTTTAATGTCTTGCGGGAGTTGTCCCGAAACTTCTTCATTCCCAAGTTTACCGGTTTACCACTACCTTGTGTATTAAGATGATTGGAGTGAAAATTATTCCTTGGGAAACTTTTTTCTGCATTCCGATAAGGAGTTGGCTGGTATCCCTTCTTCCGCTGGTTCATTCGATCTTGATTTTTATCCTTTTAGGTCTTGGGAAACTCTACCTACTATTTATACTGGTCATAGAAAATTTGTGCTTTCCTGAATACCTCACTCAAGGATTTGGGGTTGTCAAACTCAATTCTATCCCAATAGGCCTGTGGTAAACAACTTAAGAATCACTAGATTTTTACCTTATCCTCTCGGATGTACGGTACAAACCTTAGTAGTTCAAGAAATTTATTTATAAGGTCCTCCATCGTCATCTGTCTGAGTTGTAACTCATAAAATGCTTTCGTCTTCCTTTCATAATAGCTTTTAGAAAGGTATTTTTTCTTGAAATACTTCTTAAAGTCAGACCATTCCAACTGTTTCTCCTTTAGGCCCTTGCCCAATTTCAGGTCCTGCCACCAAATGCTGGCCTTCCCCTTCAAATTGTAGATGGCCATTCTGACCTTCATGTTCCTAGAATAGTTGTAGATATGGAAGTATTTTTTGATGTCCAACAACCACGCCTCAACTTCTTCTCCTGTCTTGGATTCTCCATCAAAGATAGTGGGTTTAATCTTTTTAAATTCTCCTTCAAGGTGGTCTACTTGTTTTGTTTTTCTATCTGGTATAGTTTTGTCTTCAGTTGAAGGTGTCCCTTCAGATGAACTGTCTCATTTTTCTATTTCCGGTCCAGAATTCTTGGAGGCCCTTTTGCTGACTTCTTCATCACAGTTATCATCTTTTGGGATTTTCTTGGTTACTATACTACGCAGTAGGAATTCATTTATCTCTTGTTGTTCCTGCTGTTCTTTCTTCAATTTTTCATTGTCATATTTGAAAGCCTGCAATTCAACAATAAGATTCCTCATTGTTTCCAACACCTCCATGGGTGAGCTTTCATCACTGTTCTGTCTTGGATCTCCAGGAGGTCCTTACTGTGGATTTCCTTCCATCCTGATTTTCGCACCCTCTTGAGCTGCCATAATTTACAAAAACAGAAAGGGCTTTCTGTTTGTAACCATAAGATTTATTAGTTTTACATAAATCAAAATAAATACTAAGTAGGTAATGTGGCCATGTTCAGGCCCAGTGTTGTAGCTTTTTCTCTGATACCATACGAAATATACCTAAAAAATTGTCTGAAAAAAAAATAAAAAAAATGTATAAATATCCTTGAATAGTTCGAGATTCAAGCAAGTAAGCTTTATGTTATAAAGCTTGAGTCTGAAAGTTTGCAAGAGTACTTACTGTCATCGACTGTCATTACCATTCAACTTAAAGTTTTATGATCGACGATAAGTGTTTACTCCTCATTTCAATGTTTATTTCAATTCTTGTAATTATAATTACTTTCCGATCTGTTTGTACCTATAACCATTACCACAGTCTTAACAACACAAATGACTTTGGGACTTTATGGCCAAATCCTTATGCATTAGACCCTACAAATAACCCACTACCATATGTTTACAAAACAAATGACTTTGGGGGTTGATGGCCTAGGGCTCATGTGTTAGTCCATAAACATAATCACACGATGAAAATGACCAAACAGACTTAGGTAAAAGTAGAGTATTAGTCTATACTCCTCTGCGAAAAATTTAAATATAAACAGACCCCTATAGTTTTTTTTTTAAATATCTGGATATAGGATAGTGGTTAGGTAAGGCCTTCTAGTTAAACTCAGAGTACGAATATTTCATAATCCTCCAATCATATTCAAATTTACCTTCACCATTGGATTACAAGTACTGAGTCTCGTGCTTATTCCATATGCCCACTGGCTGTGACCATGGGCTTAATCAAAATGCCTTTCACATTTCATCATTTCAGCATTTCAACAAGTTGCAATCCCCGAAATGGAGTTAGATCAATGGTTTACACAACTCCATAATCTGATCCCTTCTTTTCTTAATCGAATGACCAATGGGATTTCAACGTTTTTCCCTTCGAGTCATCGTGACTCCAACATTATAAAATTCATGATCAAAAAATCTCCGAAGTGATCAGATGGTTCACATAACCCACTAAGATGGACAGCTGACAGGATTTCAGAGTTTTTCCTTTCGGGTTTTCGAGACTCACAATAGTCCCTTTCGGCATTTCAAAGTTCAAGACTTCATGATGGTGGAGTTTCTGCTTGCTATGTAAAACCTGAAATAGAAAGTTCTGATGTGATGTAAACCTGCTAACGTCACACTTGGATTGACACGTGTTGAATAGCTTCCATGTGTCACTCTTATTCGTGACTTACATGTGCCTGAAATGTTGAATCAACTTGACACTTGTCATTGCCTGATTGTTCCATGTGTCCTTAGCTAACGTGGTTTGTTGATGTGTCTGTTTCGGGATTTCCAGGTTTTCTACTTCAAAGGTTAAACCTCCTTTGATCTTTGATTTCCTGGTCTGTGAAACTTTGAAATGGAGTCTTTGACATGCTATGATCTTTCACATTTCATGATTTCATCATTCTTGCCGTGAGTGTCCTTGACACCTCCAACTCCTGGTATCTGAAACTCTGAAATGACGATTAATTCGTGGTTTCACATTTCATGATTTTATCATTCTTGTCGTGAGTGTCCTTGACACCTCCAACACCCGGTATCCGAAACTCTGAAATGGAAATTAAGTCATGGTTTCTCATTTTGCAATTTTATCATTCTTGTTGTGAGTGTCCCTGACACCTCCAACTCCCGGTATCCGAAACTCCGAAATAGTGATTAAGTAGTGGTTTCACATTTCGTGATTTTATTGGTTTAATATACTAGCGCCATATTGGCTACTTCCTCAAAAGGATTTTGAAAAAGGAAAAAATACTTGGTTGTTGTCGCCTATATGTGTATCTTGTTTATATTTGACTCTACATCACATGATGGTATATGAATTCAGTTTCCACTTATTGTACTTGTGTTAAAGAATTTCCTTTTGAACTTTTAGGTGATTGAGTTGTTATTTACACAATTAGGAATTTATTGAGGGGTATGTTTTAAGTTTTGGGATGTACCTTCCTCCTTGGGCCTTCGCACCTCTTGTGATTAGTTCTAGTAATTAAACTGTGTTAATTCGATTCACCCCAATAATTTTCCAACATTTCAACCTATATCTTTTCATTAAACACCGGTGGATATAAAGATGTGTAAATGATGTAGATGGTCTATAATAATTCTTGGTATTCGCAAGGTCACTTTCGTACTTTAAATATGCATATATATATCCTAGAAACTTGTGATTAGGGGTATCTCCTAAAAAAAAATCATGATTGTTCACGTGGTACATGGAAGAAATCTTAGTTAATTACTCTACTGTGGTGCGTGCCTTTATATATCAGAAATGTCCATTACTCTACTATGCAGTTTTCCATTTGCATTCAATAAGTAGGTAAACTCAAATCTGCATCATGATTTACTTGTGGGGTTTTCAACTACGACACTTTATTTTACTACTGTAGTAATCCAAACCACAACACAAATCTTCCTTAAGAATTGACTAGTCATATCCTTCCATCTAGTATACTTTTGGGAACTAGTATTCATAACAGTAATGAGATGTAGCAAAGATAGTCCATTCCAAACTAGTAGAGAGACATTCTAGCAATTCCTAAGTTTGCAATATGATGCATTCAATATTTCATCCTTAATATTATTTCTAACAGATACATTCTATCAAGTATGTAACCATTTAACATTCAACTAGAGAAGGGACAAAAATAACACATCTGAAATAATATCCTGAAAAACAAAGGGAACAACCACGTTCCTCCCAACTGTAGAACAGGGCAACCAAACTACTTGCTCGATTCACCCCCTAGCTTGACCATGAATCCATGAGGGCGAACTTGGAAAAGATTCTATTCATATATGTCCTACATCTCTAGCAGTTTTTCCCTTGTATCACACTCAAGCAGTGTTCATAACAACAAGTAAATCAAAAGTCTCCTTTCCCAGCATACTCGGTAGCGTCGTGCCTCCTCTCATATGTTATTTCTCATTTGCTCAGGTATTTTCCCTCCCTTTGGAATTTTCGCAGCTTTCTAAATCCCTGATTTTCAGGGGCTTCCAATGGCCAAATCACTAATTTTCCACTTGTAATAATCATCCCAGAGGTAGTTCCAACATGTTCCCCACTCATGGAGTCATGTTCAGCTAAATTTGACATGGTTGTTCCATTTTTCCTCCTGCAATCAATATAAAATATTATGTTTCCATACAAGTGTCATAATCAAATAGTTAGTTAGGTCAAATCAAGTCTCTGCCCAACAGTCAAAATAATTAATTACAATTACCAAATTTGAATTTACTAAAAACGTAATAAATTTCCAACAATTTTTAATTTAAAAAATATTTTATTTTTGGGGATGTCATAAGGGGATTATGAAAAAAATCAGAAGAATTAAAAGTGTAGAACTCATATACTCTTCATAATTATCCACATTTGAATCAACTCAATATATGATGACTAGGTTACAAAAAGAATGGTGGCCCAGATTTTTGAAAAGAAAAATATACATAACATAGGTGGTATTGAATTTCACCACTACTTTTTTCTCGACTTCGTCCTGAAACAGGAGAAGGAATGATCATGGAGTAAGCCCCTTCCAAGTTATAATTACCACTACAACTAGACGTAAGGTTTGCGTACCTTTCTAATCTCTGTAATATTAACATAAAGTAGGGCGTACCCCTAACTAACCAATATATAAATTTTCGACGAGATTTCTTTATAATTAATAAAAATGGTACATAGCCTCGATCGTTAGTACCAGTTAACTCCAAAAGATAAGTCTGAGGAATAATGTACTTGGAACCATATTACCTTTCGCGCAGACAATACAGACCGGCCTTAGAGTTGTAAGAAAGATTCACCATTAAAATCATTAGTAAAACATACGAAAATAAAAATAAATGAGAAGCTACAATAGAACCATAAATGGAGGCAACAAAAAAATTGAATTATTACTTAAATCATGGTTGGAATATGGAAACTTGTTCTTGTTGCATTCTAGTTGAGTAAATGTCTCGAGTCGAGGGAGTTGGTCCAGGTATTCCTGATGGGTACCTCGCATCAACAGGGTCCCATCATTAGCATGATACCAAGCCTTAAATATACTTCTCATAAAGGAAATACAACAATACTAACTTTCCAACATATAAACTATGTAAAATACATGATACAAATAGACGAAGACCCTATGTAAACATTACTTGAAATTCAGAATCTGTAGCTAAGTGGTTAATGCATCCTGAACCAAATAACCGAGGTATTTTTTTAAGCCAGTTCGAATTACAGAGATAACCTAGTGCTGAACCCAAAAGGCTTACACAAATCTAAGAATCGATAAGGATAGGAATCCATTTCAATACCCCAAACCTTATGCCATAGCCCCTTTTTTCTTCTCTGTTAAAAAAAAAAAGGGATGCAAACCACCAAAGTCTTTCCAAGGGTATCAGGTGAATGTAACAACCTTCAAATAACATAGGATTATGTATAAGACTCAGTTTTTTATTTATCAAACCGTGAATGTAACGACCTTCAAAGAACACAAGATTATGTATAAGACTCAATTATTTATTTATTGAGCCTCAAAGACTCATCTGCGAAAGGATAGGAAGTCACCAGAGATAACGATAAAGGAAAAAATTAAATTAAATATGTAACAAAAGATACAAAACATCGCATTCCCTATAGCACCTTCCTTGAATGACCCTATTATTCAATATTTGTTTTGAGTTAAAATCCTTACCAGGAAGACAGACTTCGCTGCCTACAACTAGGGTGCAACCCAAGTCGACAATATCACTTGCCGAAGATAGTAATACACAGGTCCATTCAAAGAATATCACAATGACAAAGGACGGTCTGTTTAACCCTAGGAAGAGACCTTGCAAGAGTAAGTAAATGTTGCAAGTACAGGGGTTGTTGGGGCCATGTGATGGGGGTTAGATTGGTGCGTTTTGACTGGGAAGGAATCAGAAAGGGCCATCGAAACTCATGCCTAGAGGACCCCCATTAATGGCCAGATGCAAATCTTTAATTCTCACTGATAGTTATACCTTTCCAACCATGCTGTGACATCCCCCAAAATAAAATATTTTGAAAATTTAAATTTCTGGAAAGTTATTATGTTATTGGTAAATTTGAATTTGGAAATTTTTTCCCATTTATGGCAATTCCAAATTTCGAATTTGTTAATTGTAATAAATTATTATGACTGTTGGGCAGAGATCTAATTTGACCCAACTAACTATTTGACCATGACACTTGTTTAAAAACGTAATATTTTATATTGATTGTAGGAAGACAAATGGAACAACCATATTAAAAGTAGCTGACCATGACTCCATGAGTGGGGAACATTTTGGAACTACCCCTGGGTTGATTTTTACACGTGGAAAATTAGTGATTTGGCCATTGGCAGCCCCTAAGAATCAAGGATCTAGTAAGCTATGAAAATTACCAAGGAAGGGAAAAGACCTAGGCAAGTTACAAATAGGAATATGTGAGGAGACATGATGCTACTAAGTATGTTGGGAGAGAGACTATTGAACCTTTTTTTTTCACTTGTTGTTATGAACATTGGAAGGGTGTGAGGCAAGGGGAGAAGTGACTGAATTGAAGGACAGTGTTGTAGAGGGATTTCCATGTTCACCCTTATCAACTCATGGTCAGGCTAGGGGGTGAATCGGGAAAGTGATCGTGGTTGCTCGGTTATACGGTTGGGAGGAACGTGGTTGTTCCCTTAGTTCATATATGCTACTCTAAAATCTATCTGTCTGAATTGATTTTATATTGGATGTACTGTACTTGTTATAGATGAATGGAAATGGTTCCTAGCATCTATTTTAATGATCACATAATTGTTGTATGTCTTTTTCTGTATCTACATATTCAGTATTTCTGCCTATGTGGGATGAATTGGTTATTATTATAGTGGAATCTTTAAAGTTGGTATGCATACAATAACCTAGATAAAGGATGTTCGATTTCATGAAATATACAGTCCACTTAACTAGCGAATAGTTACACTTAAATTTTGGAATCATCCCCTTAGTAACCCCTACTATGGATTTAGAACCTGTATGTAAATATAAAAGATATGATACCCTCATAGAATTCAACAAATAGATTGTATGGTTTAATTATGGAAATGTTTTTCCTGAAATGAAACTTTAAGAGGAATCGAATATATATATCCATGAATGAGCATATCTATTACAGATAGGTATATATTTCCTTCTGTAAATTATTATTCGTAGAACAAAATCACATATGTAGTCGAACTTGGATAGAATTGAAATAATGAAGCATATGGGAATGAACATAATCGAAGAAGCTAGAATACCCTAAAATTAAGAAGATATTCATGCTAGGATCATTCTACCGGAAAAAAAATAAATGAACTTGCTAATATGTTAACAACATATGACGCATCTTACATATGATGTGCACAAAGAGGAACAAATAATTTTATGATTGTAGCATTACCATATAGGATATCTGTTAAATTTGCTTCATATTTGTAGAATTTTTTTTTTAAAGAAATTACAGAGTAATGCAATCTATGCTAAAGATGCAACCGATCGAAAAACAAACACATATAAATACATAGAGACTTGAAGATGCAAGACCTATGAAATGATACCCATTGGGGTATTTGTTTCCAAATAAGAATTACATTAACAAGAGACTAGTCTTACAGACATTAATATAGTCAAGAAAAGATGGCTATTATAACTGTTTAAAGATTTACGAACACTTTGAATTACATAAGTAGTGTACAAAACGTCGAGGATAAGCTACTTCCAAATAGAAATAATATTCCACCACTTCTAAGCTTAACTTATTTAAGAGTTTTCCCAACAACAAAAAAACTTAGATCTATTTTCGGTAAATTCTAGCTTTAGAATATCAGTCATTTCCTACAACATGCTCGATTGTATGTATATCCTTAAATGGAACCTTAACAAAAAAAAAATGGAATTAACTCTCAGATATTCGATACAGGAAATCGGTGCATGAGTAAGGTTACTTTTAACAACAGAAAGCTACGAACAAAATCGTGACCTCCATTCAATGATTTTAGAAACAAGTGGAAGAGTCACATTTTGGAACTCGAGTACCTTTGTCATGATGAGAAGAGGCCAGTACTTAGGCCATGAAGTGGGCATACCCACATTCGGATGTCATGAAAACATTAGTAAAATATGGAGTAGAACCTTAAATATAAACTCAAAAGGGTATATTGATAACCATAGCTTTGTCGGATTACTTAACTTAAGGGCTGAAACCCCGCACACTCCAGTTTTTGTGCTTTTCTCTGTAATCAACCTGGCTAAGGGGGAATGGTCCTGGAGCTCCTCGTGGGTAGCCTCACAACAAGCAGAGTCCCACCATTAATACAGAGAAACCCTTTTTACATAATCAAATAATTACTTTGAAAAATAACATTGCGAATTCAAGAGATAAATCATTTGACAAAGAACCTTTACGAGAAAAATGAAGAACATAAAGAACAATATCATACACATAGCCAATAGAAGTCCTCGTGGGGAATAACCTAACTCTGCAAGATATAAATTACCGGTAGACCACTGCCTTACTACAAATGATATGCACCAGTTATAGAGGAGAAACGTATACGTTAAGAATCTAGATTCACCCTCTATTTTCCTGGAGCCTTCACATGACGAAGGTATAAACTCTTCTGAACTACTCTGAGTTACTCCCATGTACAGTTGCTAGTTATAGGGTGTAAAAAAAGGATTGAACCAGAAATAAACCCATGGGACACAAACAGTGGACACGAAGTATGACCTTAGATTCACAGAGGAAAGATTAGTGACTCACGGATACAACAAGAAAACCTCTTCTAGAGTCATTACCAAAATAAAAGGAGAAACATGTAGACTCTGAACATGACTATTGGAAGTAAAGAGGGTCTGTAAATCCACAGTAAATATTACAGAAAGAAAAATCTTTCTCAGTATCAACCAAAATAGCAAACTCTGTTTCGAGATTGAAATATGACAGTCCCCTAAAATAACTTACCAGGTACTCGGATATTGTCGTCGACTTCACCAAAGGTTGCTCACAGAGGTGCTACCATTTCCCTGTGGAAGAATGCATAATACGAAACCCTCTCCTTTGGAGGCACAAGGGAAGAAATGAGACCGCCAAAACCTAAGAAGGATGAGTACCACTCTTTAAAGCACGGGAGGTACAATCCTTACACTAGGGAAAAGCTGGCGCATCAGGATTGGGAGGAACAGGAGGAAGCGTCATCGGGACTAATGTTAGTAGGAACCTAATTAATTTCATGATAGATCCTTAAACTCCTCCTAAAAGGTACATCTTCCCCCTGCTTAATGCAGAAGATACGGAGTTAAACAACAGTAAAACCATGACTGTCTAGTGAAACTAAACGACCGCCAAAACTTTTGTCTTTGAAGTTATCGTTTCATTACTCCAACAAGCGGAGGAGAGTTTGTTGATTTAGTTATGCAGAGAATGATGCGAATTTGATTGGGTTCAATTTGTTATGGTGGAGATGAGTTGTAACATAACTAAAATGAAGCCATCAAAGGAAAACACTTTGAAACCACTCCTAAACCATCATTAATATCCTTAAACATTTTCCTGCCGCGTACTACATTCAGGACTTGAAGTCTGATGTTGACACAGTTAGGTAAGTGTACAAGCATTTAACTCCCGGGGACATAAATTTATGCGCAAAATCCAATAGCCCGATTCTATTAAAACAAGGGAACTGAAATTCAAATCCTAGTGTATATGTAGATATGGGTATTGTATTGAAGTCTTTATAATAAAGTATGAGTTAGAAAATACTTGTATTCGATGGAAACCTCTCTTAAGAGTATTGAGATAGTGTGTCATAAGGTTATGTAAAGAAAAAACAAAATGTAAGTACCCACCTTATGAGTTGATTAGACGAATATAAATGGTAAATATTGTACCACATAATTTTATTTTTTTTATGATAAATTTGAGGTTCATTACATATGCTATCAGAGAAAAAGTTACAACACTAGGCTTGAATAGGACCACTGCAATGCTTAGTATATATTCTATTTTAAATAAAAACTAATAAATCATTTGGTTACAACCAAAAAACTTTTTATGTTTTGGTGATTAAGTATGGCAGCACAGGACAATGGAAAAAACAGGATGGAAGAAAATTAATGGCAAAGACCTCCTAGAGATACAAGGCAGAATAGTGATAGAAGCTTAGCCACAAAAGTGTTGGAAACAATGAGGAACCTGATTATTGAGCTACAGATCTTTAAAGCCGACAATGAAAGATTGAAGAAGGCACAACAAGAACAACAGGAGATAAACGAAGTCCTGTTGCGCAGTATAGTGACCAAGAAAATCCCAAAAGAAAATAATAACGACGAAGAAGTCAACAAGAGAGCCTCCAAGAACTCAGGGCCAAAAACAGAAAAAGGAGATAGTTCGTCTGAAGGAATTTCTCCAGCTGAAGATGGAACAAAAATGAGCAGAAAAAGAAAACAACTAGACCACCTTAAAGGGGAATTTAAAAAGATTAAACCCGCTATCCTTGATGGAGAATCCAGGACAGGAGAAGAAGCAGAGGCATGGCTGTTGGACATCAAAAAGTACCTCCAAATCTATAACTATTCCAGCAACATGAAGGTTAGGATGGCCATTTACAATCTAAAAGGGAAGGCTAGTATTTGGTGGCAAGATTTGAAATTGGCCAAGGGCCTAAAGGAGAAACAGTTGGAATGGTATGAATTTAAGAAGTATTTCAAGAAACAATACCTTTCTGAAAATTGTTACGAAAGGAAGACAAAGAATTTTATGAGTTACGACTCAGACAGATGATGATGGAGGACCTTATAAATAAATTTATGGAACTGTTAAGGTTCGTACCGTACATCTGAGAGGATAAGGTAAAAATCCAATGATTCTTAAGCTTCTTACCACAGTACTACCAGGACAGGATCGAGATTGACAACCCCAAATCCTTGAGTGAGGTATTCAGGAAAGCACGAATGTGCTATGATTTGTATAAGCAATGGGTGGAGTTTCCCAAGGCCTGGAAGGATAAGAAACAATATCGAATGAACCAGTGGAAGAAGGGGTACCAACCAACTCCTCATCAGAATAAAGTAAAAAGTTTCCTGAGAAAAGATTCTCACTTCAACCACCCGAATACGCTGAGCAGTGGTAAACTGGTAAACCTGAGAATGAAGAAGTTTGGGGACAATCCCCACAAGCCACTAAAGTGTTGTGAATGTGGAGAGCCTCATCTAAGGCGAAACTATCCATGTTTGATTTTAGCAAACAGAACTGTTGTTCATAATCTGCAAGAAGCCTCGACAGTGGGAAACATGGGTAGGAGACTACATTGGATAAATGAAACCATTGATGGCCAACAAGCTGACCACCAGTCCTCAGTCGTAGAAATCGAAGGTAAAATCCATGACACTCAAATTTTTGTTTTAACTAACCCTCGAGAAACATTAAGTTATATTACTCTCAAGGTAGTAGAGTCAAATAAACTTAAGAGACTAAAGCACGCAAAATCATGGCATGTGCATCTAGTGACAGGTACAAAAAGCAAAGTAATTGACTATATTTTGTATTTTGAGTTCATCTTAGATGGTCAAACTATAAGGACCGATATGAACATCCTACCACTAGGATCTTACGATATGATTATTGGGATGGATTGGTTGGAACGCCAGAAATCAATATTGAATTGTTATACAAAGATACCTAGCTATAAAAATGATGCTGGCACTACCAGGACAGCCCAACGTATACCAAAACCAGTATCAGTCAGACAAATTTCAACGATGCAACTAAAGAAATGTATGAGAAAGGGATGTCAAGTTTATGCCATACAAGTGACGAATCTAGCAGAAAAAGAAGACAAGCCAAAGTTAGAAGGCTTTGTTGTTCTATGTGATTTCAGAGATGTGTTTGTGGATGAGATACCAGAACTACCCCCTAGAAGGGAAATAGACTTCTCCATAGACCTACTACATGGTTCAACCCCAATCTCAAAAGCGTCATACCGAATGAGTCTACCAGAACTGACAAAATTAAAAATACAATTATAGGAATTGTTGGACAAAGAGTATATCAGACCGAGTGTCGCACCTTGGGGAGCACCAGTCCTCTTTGTGAAAAAGAAAAATGATACTCTAAGACTATGTATCGATTATAGACAACTGAAAAAAATTACTATAAAGAATAAATACCCATTACCAAGAATAAATGATCTGTTCCATCAAGTAGGAGGGGCCAATATCTTTTCAAAATTGGATTTACGATCTGGTTATCATCAAGCTCGGATAAAGGACGAGGACATAAACAAAACAAATTTTCAGACAAGATATGGACACTATGAGTTTGTAGTCATACCTTTCGGACTCACTAACACTCCAGCAATGTTTATGTGCATAATGAACAGTATTTTCAGTGAGTACTTGGACAAGTTCGTGGTAGTATTTATCGACGACATCTTGGTCTATTCAAAGACGGAGGAGGAACATGAGGAACACTTAAGAATAGTTCTTCAAATGTTAAGGAAGCACAAATTGTATGCCAAGTTTGACAAGTGTGACTTTTATCAAAAAAAGATACAATATCTTGGCCATGTAATTTCAGCAGAGGGCATTGTCGTAGACCCAGAAAAGACAAAATCCATTATGGAATGGCTGGTACCTAAAGATGTAGCGGATATACGGTCGTTCATGGGAATCACCAGATATTACCGCAGGTCTATAGAAGGGTTTTCCAAGATAGCCTACCCTATCACATCATTACAAAAGAAAGGAACTAGGTTTAACTGGTCAGAGAAGTGTGAAGACAGCTTCAACAAACTAAAGGAATCATTGACAATGGCACCCATACTAAAAGTAGTAGACCCAGATAAAGATTTCACCATAAGTTTTGATGCAAGTAAAGAAGAGCTAGGTGGTGTCCTAACTCAGGAAGGACACATTATTTGTTATGAGTCCCGAAAATTAAAATAACATGAGAGAAATTATGTCACACATGACTTAGAATTAGCAGCAGTAATACACACCTTAAAGATGTGGTGACACTAGATGATGGGCATAAAATTTCTATTATTAACGGACAATAGCGGGGTGAAATATCTGTTTAACCAACCAGATCTTAACGCAAGACAAGCAAGGTAGTTCGCCTTCTTGAGAGAATTTGACTTCGAGGTCAGACATATCAAGGGCAAGGAAAATAATGTAGCAGACGCTTTAAGTAGAAGAGTCCATGGGTTATTTGAGATGAATATCAGTAGGGCAGAAAGTGATCTAGAACAAAGAATAAGGACGACAGGTATTAATGACGAAGACTATACTAAAATAATGGTAGAATTACCGAAAAGTACCGCGAACTTAGATAAACTAGATCTAAGTATCGACAGGAAGGGACTGCCTTGATTTAAAAACATACTTTACATACCAGATTCAGCAGAGTTAAAATTAACAGTCTTCGATGAAGTGCATAAGAAACAATATTTTGGCCACCCAGGTTACCAGAAAACGATAACAACACTTAGGAAGGTATTTTATTGGCCTAACATGAAGGGCAAAACAACATAATACTTGTCTAGGTGCCAATATTGTTAGTAGGTTAAGGGTGAGCACTAGCATCCAGCCAACCTATTACAACCATTACCAGTACCGGAATGGAAATCAGAGACTATATCACTCGACTTTATAACAGGTTTGCCTAAAACTCATAAACAAAATGATTCTATCATGGTCGTAATCGACAAACTCAGTAAGTCTGCACACTTTATTCCTGTAAAGTCTACTTTTAAAGCTATAAACATTGTTGAAATATTCATGAAAGAAATTTTTAGACTGCATGGTAATCCTAAAATGGTGATTTCAGATAGAGACGTAAAATTCACATCCGACTTTTGGAAGGAATTGTTTGCAGGGCTAAATACCAATTTGAATTTTAGTACGAGTTATCATTCACAAACAATTGGGAAAACCGAAAGGACAAATCAAATCATAGAGGATATGCTCCGCATGTACGTAAGAAAAAAACCGAACGAGTGGGAGGACTATATACACTTGGTAGAGTTTGCATATAATAATAGGTACCAAACTTTAGCGAAATTGAGCCCTTTCGATGTACTGTACAACATAAAGTGTACGACTCCAATTAGATGGGATAACTCGGCTAACTGACTCATGGTTGGACCAGAGATGCTCCAGGAAATGGAGAACATGGTAAGAAAGGTACAACAGAACTTGGAGGAAGCACAGGACATGCATAAGAGCTATGCAGATCAGAAAATAAGACACTTAGAGTTTCAAGCGGGAGACCATGTGTACTTGAAGGTCAAAGCCTGAAATAGCTCATTGAAATTAGGAAACTGTGCCAAGTTTCCACCCAGGTTTTGTGGGTCCTTTGAGATACTAGCTTGAATTGGACCCATAGCATATCAACTTGCACTTCCATCCAATCTAAGAATTCATAATGTATTTCATGTTTCTTTATTGAAAAAATATTTTCAAGACCCTACTCCTATAATTGATTGGAACTTGGTACAAGTGGAACCCGAAGGCGAATTCCAGGTGGAACCCCTATGCATTTTGGACTGGAGAGAAATAGCACTTCGGAACAGAGTCGCCGCTCATGTAAAGGTGCAATGGAAGCACTTTA
This sequence comes from Picea engelmannii, assembly GCA_009831015.1. Taxonomy (NCBI): domain Eukaryota; kingdom Viridiplantae; phylum Streptophyta; class Pinopsida; order Pinales; family Pinaceae; genus Picea; species Picea engelmannii. Next base: position 606,067 of record ML779429.1, read on the forward strand.
GTCCGAGGAGGCCACTTGGGAATTGGAGGAAGATTTATAGAAATCTCATCAAATCTTATTCCAAGAAAGGAACGAACATTGAGGACAATGTTTTATTGAAGGGGGAAAGGATGTGACATCCCCCAAAATAATATATTTTGGAAATTTATTCCGTTTTTGGTAAATTCGAATTTGGAAATTTTTTGCCATTTATGGCAATTTCGAATTTCAAATTTGTTAATTGTAATAAATTATTATGACTGTTGGGCAGAGATCTCATTTGACCCAACTAACTATTTGACAATGACACTTGTTTAAAAACATAATATTTTATATTGATTGCAGGAGGACAAATGGAACAACCATGTTAAAAGTAGCTTACCATGACTCCATGAGTGGGGAACATGTTGGAACTACCCCTGGGCTGATTTTTATAAGTGGTAATTTAGTGATTTGGCCATTGGAATCCCTTGAGAATCAGGGATTTAGGAAGATGTGAAAATTCCCAAGGAAGGGAAAAGACGTAGGCAAGTTACAAATAAGCATATGTGAGGAGGCAGGACGCTTCTAAGTATGTTGGGAAAGAGACTATTGATCCTTTTTTTTCACTTCTTGTTATGAGCAATGGAAGGGTGTGAGGCAAGGGGAAAAGTGAATGAATTGAAGGACAGTGTTGTAGAGGGATTTACAAGTTCTCCCTTATGGACTCATGGTCAGCCTAGGGGGTGAATCGGGCAAGTGATCATGGCTGCTTGGTTCTGCGGTTGGGAGGAACGTGGTTGTTCCCTTTGTTTTCCCATGAGTTTAGTTCATATATGCTACTCTAAACTCTATATGTCTAAATTGATTTTATATTGGATGTACTGTACTTGTTATAGATGAACGAAAACAGTTTCTAGCATCTGTTTTAATGATGGCATAATTGTTGTAAGTCTTTTTCCGTATCTACATATTCAATATTTTTTCCTCTGTGGGATGAATTGGTTATTGTTATAGTGGAATCTTTAAAGTTGGTATGCATGCAATAACCTAGATAAGGGCTCTTTGATTTCATGAAATATACAATCCACTTAACTAGCGAATAGTTACACTAAAAGTATGGAATGATCCCCTTAGTAACCCCTACTATGGATTTAGAACCTGTATGTAAATATAAAAGATATGATACCCTCATAGAATTTGGAAAATAGATTGTAGGGTTTAATTATGGAAATGTTTTTCCTGGAATGAAACTTTAAGAGGAATCGAATATATATATCCATGAACGAACAGATAGGTAGGTATATATTTCCTTCTGTAAATTTGTATTCCTAGAACATAATTATATATGTAGTTGAACTTTGATAGAACTGAAATAATGAAGCATATGGGAATGAACATAATCGAAGCAACAAGAATTACCTAAACTTAAGAAGATATTCATGCTAGGATCATACTACCAAAAAACAAATAAATGAACTCTCTAATACATTAACAACATATGACGCATCCTACATATGCTGTGCATAGAGAGGAACAAAGATTTTTTTTGACTGTAGTATCAACATATAGGATATCTGTTAAATTTGGTTCGCATTTGCAGAATTTTTTTTTAAGAAATTATAGAGTAATGAAATCTATGCTGAAGATGTAATTGATTGAAAAAAAAACACATACAAATACACAAAGATTTGAGGATGTGAGACCTATGAAACGATCCCTGTTGTGGTATTTTTTTCCAAATAAGAATTACATTAACAAGAGACTAGTCTTACAGACATTAATATAGTCAAGAAAAGATGGATATTATAAGTGTTTGAAGACTTCCGAACACTTTCAATTACAAAATTAATGTACAGAACGCCGAGGATAAGCTACTTCCAAATAGAAATAATATACCACTACTTCTAAGCTTAACTTATTTAAGAGTTTTCCCAACAGGAAAAAAACTTAGATCTGTTTTCGCTAAATTCTAGCTTTAGAATATCAGTCATTTCCTACAACATGCTCGACTGTGTGTATATCCTTAAATGGAACCTTAACAAAAACAAAATGGGATTAAACCTCAGATATCTGGTATGGGAAATCGGTGCACGAGTAAGGTTACTTTTAACAAAAGAAAGCTACGAACAAAATCGTGACCTCCATGCCGTGATTTCAGAAACAAATGGAAGAGTCACATTTTGGAACCTGAGTACCTTTGTCATGATGAGCAGAGGTCGATACCTACGCCATGAAGTGGGCATACCTGCATTCATCCGTCATGGAAAACATTAGTAAAATACAGAGTAGAACCTTAAATTATAAACTCGAAAGGGTAGATTGATAACCATAGCTTTGTCGGATTACTTAACTTAAGGGCCGAAACACCGCACCCTCCAGTTTCCATGATTTGGCTAGTAATCAAACTGGCCAAGGGGGAATGATCCTGGAGCTCCTGGTGGGTACCCTCGCAACAAGTAGAGTCCCACCATTAATACAAAGAAATACTTTTTACAGAATCAAATAATTACTTTGAAAAAAAACATTGTGAATTCAAGAGATAAATCATTTGATAAAGATCCTTTATGAGAAAAATGAAGAAATTAAAGAACGATATCATACACAGAGGCAATAAAAGTCCTCGTGGGGAGTAACCTAACTCAACAAAATATAAATTACCGGTAGACAACTACCGTACTACAAATGATATGCACCAGTTACGGAGGAGAAACATATACGTTAAGAATCGAGATTGACCCTCTATTTTCTTGGAGCCATCACACGACGAAGGTATAAACTCTTCCGAAATACTCTGAGTTACTCCCAAGTACAGTTTCTATTTATAGGGTAAACAAAAGGATTGAACTGGAAATAAACCCATGGGACACAAACAGTGGACACAAAGTATGACCTTAGGTTCATAGAGCAAAGATTAGTGACTCACGGATACATCAAGAAAACCTCTTCTATAGTCATTACCAAAATAAAAGGAGAAACGCGTAGACTTTGAACATGACTATCAGAAGTAAAGAGGGTCTTTAAATCCACACTGAAGTTTACAGAAAGAAAAATCTTTCTTGGTATCAACCAAAACAACAAACTCTGTTTCGAGCTTGAAATATGACAGTCCCCTAAAAGAACTTACCAGGTACTCAGATATTGTCGTCGACTTCACCAAAGGTTACTTGCAGAGGCGGTACCATTTCCCTGTGGAAGAATGCATAATACAGAACCCTCTCCTTCGGAGGCACAAGGGTAGAAATGATACCGCCAAAACCTAAGAGGGACGAGTACCACTCTTTATAGCATGGGAGGTACAATCCTTACACTAGGGAAAAGTTGGTGCATCAGAATTGGGAGGAACAGGAGGAAGAGTCATCGGGATTGAGGTTAGTAGGACCCTAATTAATTTCAAGACAGAGCCTTAAACTCCTCCTGACACGTACATCCGCCCCCCCTTAATGCAGAAGATACGAAGTTAAACAACAGTAAAACCATGAATGTCGAGTGAAACTAATTGACTGCCAAAACTTTTGTCTTTGAAGTTATCGTTTCGTTACTCCAACAAGCGGAGGAGAGTTATTTAATTCAGTTATGTAGAGAATGATGCGGATTTGATTGGATTCAATTCGTTATGGTGGAGACGATTTGTAACATAACTAAAATGAAGCCATCAAAGGGAAACACTTTGAAACCACTCCTAAACCATCATTAATATCCTTAAACGATTTCCTGTCACGTAATACATTCAGGACTTGAAGTGTGATGTTGACACAGTTAGGTAAGTGTACAAGCATTTAACTCTCGGGGACATAAATTTATGCGCAAAATCCAATAGCCCGATTCTATTAAAACAAGGGAACTGAAATTCAAATCCTAGTGTATATGTAGATATGGGTATTGTATTGAAGTCTTTATAATAAAGTATGAGTTAGAAAATACTTGTATTCGATGGAAACCTCTCTTAAGAGTATTGAGCTAGTGTGTCATAAGGTTATGCAAAGCAAAAACAAAATGTAAGTACCCACCTTATGAGTTGATTAAACAAACATAAATGGTAAATATTGTACCACATAATTTTTTTTCTTTTTATGATAAATTTGAGGTTCATTACACATGCTATGCATCAAATGCACAGTTAACTTGACTCTTTTGTGACATGACTAGTTAGGTTGCGTTCTCTTAACTATTGACTTGTAGTTTACCTCTTATTCAATGAGATTGTAGTTGGGATCTCATTACCATAACATCTGTATGAAAGGGACGGGGTTATCTCGTTACTAATCACTCTTAGTTGTTAAAGGAACCCTCTTTTGTTCACCGAGTTACACAATAATACTAAATTCTAGTGGTTTATAGTTCTCACCCCTTGCTTTTTATGTTAGGTAAATGCATGATGTTAAAAATTATAATACTCAGTCTGATATGCATGAACACAGAAATCCCATGTCTAAGGAAATGATAGGTTTGTAGGTTCTAAACCTAAAACTATAAAGATACATTTTATGAATAGAGAAGCAGGGTTGAAACCTTAGATAAGTTCTTGCACTATTATACTGATATAAAAGTGTTATCGCATGAAGAGAAGTACTTAAGTTACCTCGCAATTTTTTTTATTTTTTTTATTTTTGAGGTTTATTACACTCCTACTACGAGAATTTCTCCTATCAATATTATTTCTTCATTTACCAATGGATCCCATGGGTCTTTCAATCCTTGGGTTGTAATTGGTTCTAAAGATGGTGAATCATATGGAGCATCCATGGTTCTCACTAGGATCATGATTTTTGATCCGAGAATGATACTATTCAACACCTGAATCCTCATATGGAGTGTGATCAACCTACTCTCTAAGTTTGCATGATTTCATAGATACAAAGTTTCCTTCAAATAAGTTCATCCTCCATTCCAAAGGATAAGGTGACACATCCATCATCTTATCGTCATTAAAAAATAACGAAGTTAGCATGATGAATCTTGATACAAGGTTGATTCATTTTGGGGCATGAACAATGAGCAAAAAGCACAGAAATAGAGCAGAAGAGATAGAGAAATAAGGTTGGGAAAATTCTAGAGCATGCTAGAGCATTTTAAAGTATTTTGAAGTTTAAAATTGAAGAGACAGTTTGTAGGCCCAAAGAGTGAACACCTTTGGGAGTTTTACTATAGCAACAAGTGTTGTTGTTATTTCTGGTTGTTTTCTTCGTAGGGACTTCCCTTGAGTTTCCAGTAAAAATATTATTGGTTACCTATGCGAGAGAGACCTCGATAAAAGAATGGGACACCCGATGGAGTGAGATAAATGAAGGGGTACTTTCCTTGGCTTGGGAGGTCAGGAAGACCAAAGATGGAGGAAATTTGAGATAGTTGTTGGAGAATACAAGTAGTTTTTCTGATAGTGGAATGTGAGAGGTACCCTTCTTTTGTAGATTCCTAGCCCCAAATATGGGGTCACTTTATTTTGAGATCCGAAACAACAAGTCTATGGTTGGGTGGAACTAAGCAGTTCGTCACACAAGTATTTTAAAAGATAAGTGTTTATCTACTTTCTTAGTTATTTCATGAGTTTAATCATTGTACTTAAATATGTGTATAGGAATGGTTTATTTGGTGCTATAAACTAGTTTATTAGATACATCCATGCTCATTTAGAGTGTTGTAGATGCATCTTTTATGGGTATAAAAATCTAATTAAATATGTGTATAAATGTTAATTATTAAGATACAATAAATCATTTACGTGTTTTTTATTTTATTTTATGTGTTTTTTGTGTAATGATCTTCCTTGACTAAGATGGGAATGTTACACTATGACATTGGTACTTTTGGAAGATCAATTTTTACATCTCTTATTTCTAGATATCCTCCTTTGATTTTGAGACATATATCCACTATGTATCTATTCGTGGCTATGATCTCTTTTGATATGGATCCATTGTGTATTAATTTTTAGTGGCCATGAACACTACTAATATACATATTTCATGGATATGTAGTGTACTTGATTTTACATCCATGATCTTGTTACTCGTGAGCATGGGTATGTGGTATGTCTCCCTTCGGAACGTACAACTCTTAATTTTTTTGTTGTTCTAGGTTCTGTTATGGACAAGTTTTTTGGGAGATCTACCTTGGTCGACTACAAACTTACCCCCTATATTTTATAACGTATTTCGCTCACTAGTTGTTCTTCTCATGTAACACATTAGGGGGAATTTGTTATAGAATCATTTTCCACCTCACTCAATTCACCTTTATTCCTCCTTACAAATCATTAAAAAACCTCATTTCTAAATATGTACCTACCTTATCAATTATGCAACACAAGTACATACCCTTGTTTTTTGCATATATTTATTTGGCTAAAAAATATATAATTTTGCTAAATTTTTAGTGGGGTTTAGGGTTTCCTAGGACCCTAAGCCCCTACTTTCCATGGATAAGTACTCTAACCACTTATTCGAGTATAAAAAGGAACCAAGGAGTAGACAAGAGAGGATCATGTAGTTTAGAGACCACTTCTCTTTCTGAGACGTGTTTGAGCGAAGAAGTTGGAGATTGATTTTATCTTCATTAGCCTCGGTGGATGAACCTAGATGTCGGTAACATTTATTAACTTTGTTATAAAAAAATAGACAACTTTCTTTTCCTTTTTAGCCTTGTGTTCTAGTTTAAAATCATTACATTTGAGAATTTAATTATCTATAACATTAATGGACATAATTTATTTAGCATATTTGAGAAATTGTGATTTTTTAACTACCCATCTTGTAGTCCTCTTCGTGGTCGTCTCAGCTTAACCCTCGAGAAAAACTTTCAAGCTAGGGATCGACATCAAATAATTGGATTTAGGTTTGTCTCCTTATTTTTTATCAAAAGTTAGTTGGTTAGTTACAATTAGTTTGACTATCATTTTTGGATTGGGTTAGGTTTTTAATTCATTAGCTATGTTGGGGGTGTAACCCAAAACCATAGAAGTATATTTTTGTCATTGACCTAACATTCTTAGATAGTAGCCAATGATGGTTGTCCTCACTACTTATTAACAACTAGATTATGATCGATTTTGCCACCTCCAAAAAACAAAAAAAAAAACATTTTCCATAAAAATTGCTTACATCCTCTCATAAAATTTTAATAGTTAAATAAACATGATAAAATTTTATCAAAAAACTATTGGTATTAGTAATGTTTTATGTTAAAATCCCACACATGTGCCACTATACCCCCCTCCTCTAAATTTAAAACATGTGTTCTTAACGATTAGGCCCAATAACTACCTCGAAGGGTTCATTATTCCACAAACAAAAAGTCTCATACACCAATTTAATGTTTAAAGTTAACCTAAAAAATAAATTATTATTATTATATAAATATATTAAAAATATATATATTACCTTCTTACATTAGTGGATTTATTAAACATAAACTAAGTGTATTTTGGGTTTTGTCAATAATTATATTAGTGTCTATATGTAATTAGAAGAGGATTAGGAGCTACTTTATAAATATAATAACTTTCAAAAGAACTTATAAATACTTTCACCCCATATATAATAATAATAATAATCTAATTTTAAGCTCATGGTTAAGTCATACATAACTTGGTGTATGAGACATCTTATTTGTAGGACAATGGGTGCATCAGATACCTTGTTTGTGGGACAAGGGACACCTCCCTACAATGATTTGACCACTAAAGTCTATCGAGGTATCCCTCCCTCCTCTAAATTTGAAACATATATTCTTAATGGTTAGACTCAATAACTACTTGGAGGGATCCCTTATTACACAAACAAGAAGTTTCATACACCAATTTAATGTTTAACCTTAACCTAAAAAATAAATTGTTATTATTATATAAATATATTAGAAAACGGTTAATATCTTGCCTATTAGCTTCTTATGCAAATGGATTTATTAAGCTGTTAAATATCTACTCTAGTCCATTCATCGATATTTTAGTGAAGTGGTAGTAGCTTTTTTTTCTACTGTAGTGGCTTCGTTGTGCTTATTCATTCTATGCGTCGATATTGTAGTGAAGTGGTTTTGAGAACGAAATGGGCAATCTGAATGAAGAAGAGTTCGAGCGTAGGCTTTTTGCCGCAGGACAGCAACTGGCAAATCCACCTCGCTCCATGCATGGGATGCTTCGGGCCTTGGGGAAAGTGGAAGCCTATTTGTCCATGGTGAATAGATTACCTTCTGAGTCAATTTTCAATGCAATGGGTCCAGCAATGGATGCATTGGCAACCCCAAGGTTTACAAGGAACCGATACCCAGAAGTGAGGCTCCAGGTCCTCCATTGCCTCAGCAAAATCACGAAAATAACGGTACCCGATCACCCATACGACAACGATCGGATGAAAGATGTATTAGATTTCATTGTCAAAAGTTTTAAAGATCTCGGGAAGATGAACAGTCCTTCCTTTGCAATTAGGGTTTCCGTTCTCAAAACTGTTGCAGAGGTCAGGTTGTGCGTAATAATGGTGAACCTTGGAATGAACGAGCTCATCATTGAGATGTTCGAATATTTGTTTTCGGCTGTCTCTGAGAATCCTTATTCAGAGTTAGTAGCCTCTTCAGAATAAGGATTCAGAGTTCTCATTTTCAATGAGATTTGTTTGGAAGCGTTAGTACAGATTCCAACAATCATTTGAAATTCTTTTGTTGACTATGCCTGATATAACATTAATATGGTCCGCACCAAGGATGCTTGATATGGTCAGCATATCTCTGTTTGTTATACCAATTGAAAAAATGTGAGTATTAGGCTTTTATGTATAATTTTTTAATAAATTTATAGGTTTTACTGTTGTTTTAGATTTTGAAGAAGAAAATATTTTTAAATATTTGTCTTTTAATATTTATTTTTTTGTTAAGATGCTACTGACAACTTTTTTGAACCTGGAATTACAAACTGTCATGTTTATTTTTATTGGATTGAAAATGAGTAATTTATTTACCAGTAAATTAAGAAATGAGCTTACATATTTGATGGAGCATGTAAGTAGATGTCCTAAATTTTGTTATCTCCACTGATTGTTTAGATTACTTTACTTATTTGAAGTGATTGATTTGCTGCATAATATAGATTTATGTATTATGCTGGCAGTATTCAGAGTTCTCATTTTGAATGGATTTGTTTGGAAGCGTTAGTACAGATTCCAATAATAATTTGAAATTCTTTTGTTGACTATGCCTGATATAACATTGATATGGTCCGCACCAAGGATGCTTGATATGGTCAGCATATCTCTGTGTGTTATACCAATTGATAAAGATGTTAGTATTTGGTTTTTATGTATAATTTTTTAATAAATTTGCAGGTTTTATTGTTGTTTTAGATTTTGAAAAAGAGAATATTTTTAAATATTTTTTTTTATAATATTTTTTTTTTGTTAAGATGTTGCTGATCATCATTATATTGATTAAATAAACAACTTTTTTGAACCTGGAATTACAAACTGTTATGTTTATTTTTATTGAATTGAACATGGGTAATTTATTTTCCAGTAAATTAAGAAATCATTAAAGTTTAATGACCATTTTAATTGAAATTTATTCACCAAATGTGAGAGCACCTTGAATTTTTATTTTTGAAATTTCTACTTGATTTGTTGACTACTAACCACTATCTAAGTATATCAACTTTCTATACATACTTCTAGAATGAGTTTTATCTTCTTACACATAATCACCATCATCTTAAGTTGAAGTTGAAAGGTTTTGGAAAAATAAATTACATATAACTCTTATTCCATTTCTAAAGTTTAGTTTTCCTATTGAGCCTATTTATTATGAGAATACATTTGATGTAAAAGGTTAAGATAGGATATATTAAGAATAGATCTCTAAGTGGTTAGCTTAAATCACTTTCCTATCAACAATGAAAAAAAGCCTACTTATTATGAAAGTAAATTTGATCTTAAAAGGTTTAGATATATTAATGGTGAATCTTTAGGTGGTTAATTTAAAGCTCTTCCTTATCAACAATGAGGAGGGGTTATTCATTTTTAAAAAATAAAAGTAGCATCTTTATTTTCTTTAAATGAAGTACTCTTAATCTAAAAGGATGGTAGTCTCTACTTCTAAGGTAATAGGCATGTTAGGTGCTTGTTTTAGGATTTTCTAGATTTTCAAAATATCTATATCACCAAAAGAATCACCAATAGTTTTAAAGTTGTTTTTTTTAAACATTCACATTTTTTTATTATTTGAAAAAAATGAGATAAATTATCCTACAAGTGCCCTCATTGCACTCAATTTTTTAGTAAACAATTTTTGGACTTGTGAAAGTCCCAAAGTATCCATGCAACATTTTATTTGTATTGTTTCAAGGACATCTAAGGAAACTCTAGAAATAATTTTCCAAGGTCTCCATATTGCAATGTGCCTTCCATTTTCAAGTTTTCTTTGGCTAGGATGTGTTACCCCTCATATGCACATGAGTGGTAATTTCATTTTTTAGGGTAACCTGCAATGTCAATGGACTAAAGACACTAGCCTATTATTTTTTGCTTGAGTATAGTGTTACCCCCTCAAGGGGTGACATTTGGGGATACCCTAGTAAAGTTGTCATGTTGCTCAGATTTGGGGATACTCTAGTAAGGTTGTGATGTTTTTGATTGCATGTGGTGCCATGCTTACTTTCACCACTAAAAAAGACTTCCTCATTGATATCCATCACATTGTTTATCATGCTAGCTCATTTTTGGTGTAACTTACTTTTGTCCCCACTCCTTACATGGAAAATGCAGGAATGTTATGGCTCTCAAATGCTTCATTTGACATTCCATGTATTAATATTTGTTTGGAATTAATAATATAACTTCTTAGCTTGTCATAAATAAGGAAACACCTAACCACAATCCTTTGATATTTCATAAGTTAAATGGTGTTACTACTTCCCTTGCTATTACCCTAGGGAATTTTTTCTCTCTTAGAAGTTTGTTGTCCCCTAGGTAATTATTACTAGGTCTCTAAGAAAGATATCCTCAAACTCCAATCATATTAACCACTTTTCCACCTCCCCACTTCATTCATTCCATTCACATAAAACATTATGGCGGTCTATATGATTTCTCAAGGGTCAAAAAGAGGGTCAAAAGGAAAGTTCAAATCTAAAGCGTGAAATATACAAAGCCCCTAAGACTAAAAGGTGAAGATCTCAACTAAAATCCAATCATTGAGCTTAAGCAATGGGCCTCACTTTTAGGCCAACGCCCTAGTTCCTAGTTTGTCTATGAATATCTAAATAAAAGGGACTCATTCAATAAATTGAACATATAAAGAAAAAGGTTTAAGAAGTAGTAAAAAAAGAGTTTGGTAACTTAATGCTAAGCTCCCTTAAGAAGGAATTTATAAAGAAAAAACTGTAGCTAAATAAAACTAGATGAAAAATTAAATGAATAGGAAGACTTATGCATGTCTACTAGTCATCACATGAAGTGCTTCAACTTCCCCTTTTGTTATTATTAATCATTATTATTACTTGTCTTTCACCTAGATACTTGGGAAGTATGGGTGTCTCACGATTTGAATTATGTATAAGGGTCTAAGTTGTGCCCATTCATAAAATCTAAAAAAGTAATCAAAGTGACCCCTTTGGTATGATGTCTTGAAGGATGTTAGTAGGTGGCACCAATTAATGATTTACTAAGAAGCTAAACCAATGTATTATATATTTGGACCAGTGTATATTTCCTGGATCATTTCGTGAATGGGGAAGTAATAGTTGGGTCATTTGACTAGTCTTGAACCATTTATGTGGACATCTACATTTTTCGAGGGACTCACCTCCATTGGATTCTACTTGGTCTTTACTACTGATTTTTATATTGTATTTGAAATTTTCTAATAGGGACATTATACCTTTTGTTTTGAGGATATTATTGTATTTTTTATTATTAATTATATATGGTTTGAGGTTTTGTTTGACAAATGATTTTATGTTGTGATTGAGGAGATTGGGAAGTATTTCTCCATTTGAAATCGTTGGACATTAATGAGAAGCATGGGCTGAAAGAATGTGCAGAGCATGAAGAATCAAATGTACACGCAGAAATGGAAGGGCTTCATTAATACAGCCGTCTCGCTATTCACACAAATGTATAGGTTTACAATGGTTTACAGTCATGCGTAAAAGCATGCAGTCTAAAATAGAATAAAACTCTAACGCTGGTAAAAGGCAGAAAAGCCTTGCATGTAGTGAGTAATTACTATTTCT